>JAJTUV010000199.1:1457500-1703724 GCA_021653895.1 Mastomys natalensis | reverse complement strand
CCCCAGACCTTCACTTTGTGGCGATTTCTTCTCTAAAATAAGGCAGAAACAATAAGAAAAGCAATAATTATAAATACTGTATGTAAATTCATTTGTTTAATAAAGAGTTTGCTTTTCTATGTCTGGTTGCAGAGGCATCTAAATTCAACTGCTCAAAACATTGAAATACATGGATAACCAAATTCAAAGATTATCTGATATATAAGGTATGTTAAAAGACATCGTGAGGGTATTAGTGATAACCTTTCTTAAGATAAAATGTTGTGAACAGTCTGGACATGTCTAGGTCAGTTTTGGGGGAAGGAGATACTTCTTATCATAAAATTTAGAATTCCATCCCCAATACTTCAAAACAAAAAATATGTAATAACAATGATATTTTATCAGAAATTTCTGCATTAAATTAAAATTTAGAAATGTATGACTACCTTTATTGCTATTTATTTACCTTGACATATTTTCCCATGACATTTATTCTATAATGTGTAATGTTATCAATGCAAAGATTAAATTCTCTCAAATCGTAAACAGAAATGTTATTTTCATTCATCCTTTTAATTATTATCCAATGCCTAGTTTGTGGCCGTGCAACGGCAGCTGCTATTACTTTGTGTGTATATCCTGTTCTTGGAATCCGGCTTGACTCTGCAAAATCATGAAACTCTCTAAGGAGAGTGTGTCTATTCAATTTACCTCAATCTCTTTTAAAGTTGAAGACACAGACAAAAGCCATTGGCATAAATCTTCCATCTGGATTCCAGGAAGAGTAAGGCTTGTCAGGACAGACTGGTGTCAAGTTGAGAACAATTATTTGTAATGGAGAGCTGACACTAATTAAGGGTTACTTTGTGGGACTCAGACTTGTAAGATTCATAAATAATTACAATTTCTATTTATCCTTTCTCTTTTCCATATATAAGCTGAGATAAGAGTGGTTAGAAACAGACCTTGAGCAGGGACTGTGTAATGGTGCAGGCTTCCTGCTCCTGTGCAGATAAATTACATGCAATGAGCTCATGACTGCAGTTGCTAAGTCACCATCAAAATGGATTTCAGTGTTTTTGACATACAGTGAAACTATTTTCTAAAATTGTAGAAACATACGTTTTACATGCATGTTTTCACACATACACACAACACACACACACACACACACATATATATATATATGAAACCAATATAAAAAAGAAGATACTGAAATATTACACATTCCTTAAACTATTTCACAATTTCTCAGTAATCCCTCTCTCAGCACTATACCCACAGTTCCCAATTATGATTCCTATCACTTGTTTAACACATTTTACATTTTACATTTTAATATATATATATATATATATATATATATATATTTGTTTTTGTGTGTGTGTGTGTGTGTGTGTGTTTGTGTGTGTGTGTGTTTTACTGCATGATTTTATACAATTTAACCATCCACTTTTCTTTTACTACTGCTATTTTGGATCAGGATTTCATATTGGTATATTAATTTCAAACTTACTTCATAGGCCAGTTCAGCCTTGAACTTCTGATATTCCAGCAGCCAATTCCCAAGTACAGGACTACAGGCAAGTATCTAATGCCTACCTTACACTACATTTTTAATATCACTGTTACTTTTGTGCTTCACAGTGTGAGAGCTTATATGTCAATATGACTGTATCACAGGTTGCTGAGACAGTTAATTAAATATTGCTATCATATAAGAAATATATTTTAAATTTTTCTTTAGTTTAAGATATCTAAAGTTTGCCTCTCTATTTATTCAAAGTACCACTACATGCTAATGAAATGCTTTTGATTTTAGTTGAAAACTCATTCAATATATATATTACATGAGGGACTGATATTACAGACCTTCACCATGACTGGCTCTTGCTACTATTATAATTCTAATGACAAATAAAAAGAGGATAATAATTTGAAGCATGAGCATTTAAACACAGGATATTGTTTGTAAACTCTTACTGACGTTATGATAATCTGAATAACTCAGGAGTATAGTCAGATTTAATAATAAATGCACTATATGCAGCATATATAAATACATATATATATACACACATGTACATATACATGACAATATGCATATATGTATATATGTGGGACTGTGAAAAGGATATCTTGGTTTCTGGGAGAGCACTGGCTGCACCCCTGAAACTCAGGGCCGACCTGAGTCAAATAGGAAGGGAGTAGGTCTGGGAAACAATGCTTTATGGAAATCTCTCAAGGGCCTGAGGCCTATAGTCATACCCTCTACCTGTGGAGGGGCTGGTAAGTGCATTGCACTAAGGGATTGAAAGGCATGGATCAATGGAGGTCTTGGCTATGTGTCAGGAGTCTGGGGTCTGGGAGTGTGGCTATAGGTATCCTTCACAGGGTCCCTAGCCATTTCTAGCCAGTGCTTTACCAGAAACCAAGATATCCTTTTCATGGGTCATTATATATATATATATATATATATATATATATATATATATACACACACACACACACACACACACACACACACATATATATTTATACACACAAATGTATATATATATATAAAACAATGAAAAAACAAATAGAAAGATTGTAGACTCAAATGTCTACTTTACTGTCTAGTTTATTGATTGCTTACAGAGTCTAACCAGTGATATGCAGAGTTTTTACAACAGAGAAATACTAAGGCTTTTCGCCTCTGGGTATGCACAAGCTCTGTTGCACTAAAGTCATTTGACCACAAAGCATGATAACAGCCATACAAACAACTCAATTTTAATTACAGTATTCTTTGGGGAATTCTTTTTTAAATTTGAATATTTTCATTATTGATATTTCAAATGTTATCCCCTTTTCCATTCCCCCCAAAACCCTAACCCATCCCCCTTTCCCTGTTTCTATGAGGGTGTTCCCCCACCTACCCACTCCCACCTCCCAACACTCGAATTCCCCTACACTGGAGCATCGAGCCTTCACAGGAGTCTTCTTGTTGGGGAACTTTTAAAACTCTTGAAATAAGCTTCCCAATTCAAAGGCAATGGTTGGCAGATTGAATGTTAAAATGAATAATAATGGTCTCTACCCTAACTCCAAGAAGAATATGTAAAATAAGAAAGACATGTGTTAAAAGTTGGACTAAAAGTCATAATATGAAAAACATAAGCAAAATGATGAAATAACCTCACAATAAATAATAAAAATAAATAAAATAAATAATTCAATTTCAGAGCAAATTATTGAAGAAAAAGCAAGAGTTCTTTTCATGAAGATAAAGAGTGAACTCAGTATTAAAACATAAGTCTTTGTTTAGTCACAGTAATAAAATATTGCATGCAAAATGATTACTATTAAATTAATCAAGTTATATAGCTGTGATTTTTATAAAAGCCTGTATTAAGAATTTATAGGTCAAATAACAGAAAAACACTAAGAATAGACCCTAAGCAAATGACAATGATGAGCTACTTTATTTGGAATTCTAGAACATTGTAATAAATAGCAAAATCATATGCATCTCAAAATTTCATAGTAAACAGACATCAAAACAAGATTTCAGACAATAAGTGAATAAACTATACATTTTAAAACATAAAATTATTTCTTTGTTACACAATGTGGCTGTCTCTGGATCCATATCTTCTATTACAAGGAATTGTAGCTAGGGTCACCCCCATAGGTTTCTGGGAGTTTCCCTTATTCTAGGTTTTATAGTTCATTCTAGAGACATGTCCCACCCTCCAAACCCAGTTCTCTCTCCTTCAGTCTTCCCCACACTTGATACCCCCTGTTCCCCTCTACATTCCCTTTCCCATCCACTTCCCTCCCTCAATCTACCTCCCCAGTCTATTTTATTTCCCATTCTTAGTGAATCACTAAGAATCAAGGATCTTCCCTTAGGTCCTCCTTGTTGCTTATGTTCTTTGAGTCTCTGAATTATTGAATCTTATACTTTACAGCAAATATTTACTTACAAATGAGGTACCATATATATGTTTCTGGGTATGGGTTACCTCACTCAGGATGATTTTCTAGTTTCATCCATTTGTTTGCATATTTAATGATGTCTTTGCTTTTGATAGCAAATGGAGTGATGGGGACAATAATCAAGCCGCAAAACCTTCAACAGACAATTTGTCCTAACTACAATATGTACAAGGTTAAAGATGATGCAAAAATTGCAGAAATGGCAAATCAATGACAGACCCAACTTAGAACCCATACCCTGAGAGCAAGCCCACATTATTAAAGATATTCTCCTATACTTGCTAACAGGGGACTATCATAACTAATCTCTGAGAGGTTTTTCCCACCAGCTTATGGGAACATATACAGAGACCCACAGCCAAACATTAGGTAGAACTCTGGAATCTTTTGGATAAGAAGGAAGGAAGGCCTGAAGGAGTCAGAAGGGACAAGTACTCTACAAGAAAACCTACAAACTAAATTAGCCTGGGCTCATAGGGGCTCATAGAAACTGAACCACTTACCAAAGAGCATGTACAGGAAGAAACTATGCCCCTACATATATGTAATAGATGTGTATCTTGATCTTCATATTGGACCCTTAACGACTGGAGCTGTGGCTGTCTCTGACTTTGTTGTTTATCTTTTTTTTTTTTATTGGAAATTTTTTATTGGAAATTTTTTTTTACGTTTCAGATGTTCTCTCCTTACCACATTTCCTCCCCTCCCTCCCAGGAACTCACTATCCCTTCCCCCCTCCTCCTGCCTCCATGTTGGTGTATCCCCACCCACCCTCGCCCTTACCTCACCTCCCCACCCTCGAGTATCGCCCCCCCCACGAAGTCTAGCCTTCATGGGACCAAGGATCTCTTCTCCCACTTATATATAGCTCCCTTGCATATATAGCTGGAGACATGGGTCCCTCCCTAAGCGCTCCCAGGCTGGTGGTTTAGACCCTAGGGGCTCTGGTTGGTTGGGATTGTTGCTTTCCTCATGGTGTCGCGAATCCTCTCAACTCCTTCAGCCTTCACTCTATCTTCTCCATTGGGAACCCCATGCTCAGTTTAATGGTTAGCTGTGAGCATCTGCCTCTTAGTTTGTCAGACTCTTGCAGACCTCTAAGGAGACAGCTATATCAGGCTCCTGTCAGCATGTACATCCTGACATCCACATCAAACTCTACATTTGGTGACTGCACATAGGATGGATATCCAGGTGGAATGGTCTGTAGACGGTCCCTCCTTCAGTTTCTGTCCTGCACTGTGTCTCCATATTTGCACCCTTGAGTATTTTGTTACTCCTTCTAAGAAGGACTGAAGCCTCCCCTACTTGGTCATCATTCTTCATGAACTTTATGTGGTCTGTGAGTTGAATCTTGGGTATTTCAGGCTTCTGGGCTAAAATCCAATAATCAGTGAGTGAATACCATGTATGTTCTTTTGTGATTGGGTTACTTCACTCAGGATGATATTTTCTAGTTCCATTCATTCATATAAGAATTTATCAAATTCACTGTTTTTAATAGCTGAGTAATATTCCATTGTGTAAATGTACCACATTTTTTGTATCCATTCCTCTGTTGAAGGGCATCTGGGTTCTTTCCAGTTTGTGGCTATTATAAATAAAGCTGCTATGAACATAGTGGAGCATATGTCCTTGTTATGTGTTAGAGCATCTTCTGGATATATACCCAGGAGTGGTATAATATCAACAAAACCAGGAGTTGGTTCTTTGAGAAAATAAACAAGATAGATAAACCCTTAGCCAGATTAACCAGAGGGTACAGAGACAGTACCCAAATTAATAAAATCAGATCTGAAAAGGGAGACATAACAACAGAAACTGAGGAAATTCAAAAAATCATCAGATCCTACTACAAAGGCCTATACTCAACAAAACTGGAAAATCTGGATGAAATGGACAATTTTCTAGACAGATACCAGGTACCAAAGTTAAATGAGGAGCAAATAAACCATCTAAACAGTCCCATAACCCCTAAAGAAATAGCAGCAGTCATTAAAAGTCTCCCCACCAAAAAAAGCCCAGGACTGTCGCGTCTTCTCGGCCGGCAAGTAAGACAAGACAAGCCTGGATTCTTCTCTGACAGCTCTTTTATTCCAGGCACAATCATCATCCAACGAAGGGGCACCAAGCAGCAGAAATGCACTGCTTATATACCCTTCCAAGGGGGCGGGCCAGGCGGCCTGTTCTCTCAGGATTGGTTAGGGCCAATACCTCATTAGCATTAGCCCTGTGATTGGTTAAGGCTCATGCCTCATTAGCATAAGCCCTGTGAGCTCATGTCTCATTAGCATAAGCCCCGTGATTGGTTAGGGCTCATGCCTCATTTGCATAAGCCCTCCTGGGAGGGGCTTGAGGCTGACGCATGCGCAGTAGGCTTATACAGGACTCTGCGCCAGCCATGTTGGAAACCAGCGCTGTCTCTTCGGCCGCCTACACAGGACCAGATGGTTTTAGTGGAGAATTCTATCAGACCTTCAAGGAAGACTTAATACCAATTCTCTTCAAACTATTCCACAAAATAGAAACAGAAGGAACACTACCCAATTCGTTCTATGAAGCTACAATCACACTCATACCTAAATCTCAAAAAGATCCAACAAAGAAAGAGAACTTTAGACCAATCTCTCTTATGAATATCGATGCAAAAATACTCAATAAAATTCTAGCAAACTGAATCCAAGAACACATCAAAACAATCATTCATCATGATCAAGTGGGCTTTATCCCAGGAATGCAGGGATGGTTCAATATTCGGAAATCCATCATTGTAATCCACTATATAAACAAACTCAAAGAAAAAAAACCACATGATCATCTCATTAGATGCTGAGAAAGCATTTGACAAAATTCAACATCCCTTCATGGTAAAAGTCTTGGAAAGATCAGGAATTCAAGGCCCATACCTAAACATAGTAAAAGCAATATACAGCAAACCAATAACCAACATCAAACTAAATGGAGAGAAACTTGAAGCATTCCCACTAAGATCAGGGACTAGACAAGGCTGCCCACTCTCTCCCTACCTATTCAATATAGTACTGGAAGTCCTAGCCAGAGCAATTAGACAACAAAAAGAAATCAAAGGAATACAAATAGGAAAGGAAGAAGTCAAAATATCACTATTTGCAGATGATATGATAGTATACTTAAGTGACCCCAAAAACTCCACCAGAGAACTCCTAAACCTGATAATCGACTTCAGCAAGGTGGCAGGTTATAAAATCAACTCGAACAAATCAGTAGCCTTCCTCTACATGAAAGATAAACAGGCTGAAAAAGAAATTAGGGAAATGACACCCTTCAAAATAGTCACACATAATATAAAATACCTCGGGGTGAATCTAACCAAGCAAGTGAAAGATCTGTATGACAAGAACTTCAAGTCTCTGTTGTTTATCTTACAACCCATTTCCCCTAAGTAGGCTGCCTTGTCTGTTTCAATAAGAGAAGGTGTGCCTAGTCCTACTGTAACTGATAGGCCAAGGTGGACTGATATCCGTGGGAGGCCTCCCCTTCTCTGAGATGAAAGAGTAGGGGTGGGGAGGAAAGAGGAGAAGGGAGAGAGAAGGACTGGAAGAGAGGAGGAAGGGGAAGCTGTAATTGCAGGATGTAAAGCAAGTAAATAAAAATTTAAAAGTATATCAAATTCTTACTAACTATGTATACTGGACAAGAATACATTTACAAAAGGCTTAGGAAGTTATCCTAAAATATTTAAAATCAGCATTAATAACAAAATTGTTCTAAGAAATTCATATATTCAAGAAGAAATCAAGAGAAACTGTAAAGCATGTTAGATTAAATAACAATGAAAACAAAACCTCTCACTGGGAGTAAGATTTAGGAGAGTGTTATCACACTAAGCACTAGTGAGGAAGTAAACTCACCAACTAATTGCCTCATCTCATACAATAAAATAATAGAAAAGCAACAAAAAATATATCACAAAATCAGTTATGCTACACAAGGCAAAATTTCCAGACAGGACAAAAAAATGAAGAAAATAATATTAGATAAAACCAGGAAGAAATTACCTGACAATTAAAATAAAATTTACTTTTAAAACCTTTACCATATTTTACAAGGAAAGAGAAAAGATAAGATAACAATTTTAGAAATACAGTTCTGACATCACTCTGGATCAATAGCTCATGAAATTCATGGTCCTAAAGATTAAAGAAACATTATACAGATGTCATATACATTAAATAACTCATAAAAGGAAAAAAATGTTCTTTAAAAATATTAACTTTAAATGCTCTGATGGATGAAAACAATGAACAGAATATTGTGATAGTAAGTAATTGCATTGATATTCTTTATGAAAAAATTTCAAGGCCCGTGTGTTTCTACCAATGCATGTTAACAAACATTTTAAATGAAAGGATATTCATTCCTACCACTGTATAGGCTTATAATTTTCTAATTCTACTTTATTTAGGATTCTCGAATGCTTCAACGTCCCTTCTAAACCACCAACTAAAGGTTGGGAAGAAAGAAGGTTAGTAGGAAAGGGGGATTGTGGACTTGCTTAGGAGTAGTTCTTTACGGAAAATCCACTCTCTATTGTTAGTATATCAGGAGTCCAGTCCAGTAACAAACACCAACCAGGAATGAATCAGTAGCAGCAGCTCTATCCAGCAGAAACCACAAGGCTCCCTCAAACTATCATACGTCAACCAAAGCTGCAAGATTCAGCTGGAATAAAATGAGAAGTTCTTTGATGCCTTTCTCTTTACAAAGTGAAGACCAGCAAAGAACAGGAGGTGCAGACAAGCCCAGTGAAGCTTTGCACAGTGTCACAATGCAAGAGCATCTTTTCACTCTGTGTGGGATTCCATTTATACTCTTTCCAAACATCTTGCACTCTCTCAAGCTTCTATACCAGCAAAATATCACATGCACTCTCACATATCTGCTTCAGCCAAACATCTCATCATGTGTTTCATTTAGTTCAACATCCTCTCACAAGACAGCATCCAGAAAAGCACCATGTGACATAACTGAAATTTCTTTTTCCAAAGAAAGCAGAAATTTCCACTTCATAAAACCCCTTTCTGTTAAAAAAACCAAAAAACGAAATTCTTTTTGTCTAACCTTAACATTATACACACAATAGAAATAAGTATGAAAACCATAAAACTGGAACTTTACATCATATTTTAAGTAAGCTGCTTATGTACAATATGTTAAACAATAGTCAAACAAAACCTTAAATTTCTATTGTTACACAATAGTCAAAAAAAACCCCTTAAATTTCTATCAGTACACATTAATCCATAAGACTAGTAGACTCTACTCTTTATTAAAATTTATTTATTTATTTATTTATTGTTATATTATTTCCTTTTCCCTCTTTTTCCTCGTCACTAGATAAGAAAAATGAGTGGAAAAGAAAAACAGAGGAGGAAAATTCCTAATTTAAACTTTATTTTTGTTTTCTCCCTCATCATAACCAATAACAACCTGTTACCCTAGATATTAATAAACCATAACACATCAAAGGAACGAAATCATCTACCCCAATTTAAGGGACTGGGATGACAGTCTTCTTATAATTGCTTTCTGCTGCATTGGAGGAAAGAATTCCTGTTTGGGGTCCAAGAATCAAATGCTTGGTCTTTATAAAGCTAGTTTTAACATTTTTGTCTAGGCTTTGTGTGATCAGTCAGTCATTTGGGCTAGCTATTTTGAATTTGATTTGTATGAATATTTTGAGAAATCAGTAGATATTTGCTTTGTGAAGACATTCATATCTTGGCTGATAAAAGGTCACATCCAATATTTATATGTTTTGCTGGCAACCATATTTTTTACATTTCCTGTAGCTACGTAAGCATAACCACAACTTTACCTAAAAGCTATGGCAGGTTTGCATTCTAATGTCAACACATCCTTATAGTATATTGGTTGGCCTAGTTCCACACGTTATTTGATAACACGGTATCTTTCAGCTGCTGTTGTCACTTTTTGACCAACATTTAGAAAATTTAGTGTTATCAAAGCATTATTAGCTTCTTCTCTTGTTTTTTGTTTAGTAAGCATCTCTTTGAAAGTACAATTTGCTCTTTCTACAACTAGTTGTCCTGTGAGACTGTACCAGTAACAAGCTTTATATTGTGGTATATAAAAAATTGCTTCATCTTATTGGCTACACAGTGAGATTATCAGTCTTAATTTGTACAGATAGTACCATAATCATCATTTAAAAAAAATTATGTAAAAACACAATCAGCCTTTCAGAGCCCAAAGTAGCTGTCCATTGAAATCCTGAATATATGTCAATAGTATGGTGTATATACCTTAGTTTTTCAAATTCTGCAAAATGGAAGACATCCATCTGCCAGATGTCATTTCTTTTAGTACATCTAGGTTTATTGCCAGCAGGTAATGGAGTTTAGTTTTATAGAGAAAATGTGTCCGAGGCCCATGGAGCATTGAACTGAGATCAGAAGACCCAAATGAGAGAACCGGGGATCAAGAAACCAACAGCCTGTCTAGAGTCTGATCAAGCTGCCATATTTTAATTTTTTCACATGGGGGTTATATACACATAGAAGCAGGATATGGCAAGGGGGGTGACATAGGGTCTTCTTTGTTTTGGCGGAGTGCAAGTGATCTCAAGAGGAGTATAGATGTACTCCAGAACAGGATATTGGCTAGGTGAAGAGTTCACAGAAGAAGCAGGGCAGGACAGGTCACTATGTACCTGTCCATACGATCTATTATTCATTTATTCTGATCTAGGCTAGTACTTTCCCACCAAAGCTATCTGTTCATAAGATCTATTTTTCATTTGTTCTGATCTAGGCTAGTACTTTCCCACTAAGGCCACCTGTCTACAAGATCTATAGCTATCTGTTCTAGGGTTAGTACTTTCCCACAGAGACCAAAACTTTGTGTTAGTAGGCATGTATGGCTGACTTAGACCTATGGCTGACTCGGGCCATTAATATGTATAAGCAAGGTCACTCCCAACAAAAATGCACAATGTTTTTCAAATTATTATTTCTTTGTCTTGTTGCCAATTGATATAAAATTTTTCTTCAAACTGTCCCCATTAATATGATGTTTCTCATGAAATTTTCAAGTTTCTAACATATTTCCCATTGGTGATTGGTCAATTTCCTCATTTCCTTGTCCACTTCGACCTGTTAAATCTGTATGAGACAGAATATGAATCATATACAACAGAAAGTTTCTCCTTCTGATGGATGGCCTGTTTCAATTCAATAAATAATGAAGTTAATTCTGAGTTATCATGAACAAATTCAGCAGTCTCTATATGCAAAACAACACTTTTTACATATAAATTGTAAGTAATTATATTAATATACATGGGCTTTTGATCACCTTGCTTATTTTGTCTGACATATAACCTATCTCTATCAATGACTGGTTTCAGGGTCTGATATTGAAGAGTCTGGGAGGCTAGTGCCAGCCTCAACACTTACCCTCACCTCAGCACTTCCCTTGCCTCAGCACCCTCTCACACTCACAAAAGCTTCCCTTCACCTCCCTTGCTTCTTCCCACTGCCTGACCCTCCCTTCAAAAAAAAAAAAAACAGCCCAGCACCAAAATTCAGCAACCCTCATTCCAATATCCCTCCTTAATGCAAACCTTCTCCCAGGAATGGCAAATGCCAGGCTGAGAACAGATAAGCTGCTGTGACTTCCAGTCCCCATATCACCAAGGCTGGCACTTTCTCTGATGGATGACTAGGCACTCCCCAGCTTCTGGCCTTGAAAGAAGCAAAGAACCACACATCCTTTGAGAGATTTAGTCAATTAAGCATTCCCAGACAGTTTGTAAAAACATTTACCCCCGATAGCACCATAAAGACCAAAGGAACATCCCTCCCCAATTGTGCGACCCTGCCTGCCACCTAAACAGATGGAATTGTGCTTGAAGAATGACTTCCCTGATCTGCCATGTAACCCTGAAGCACCAGAACCTGCTTGTGTATAAATTCCCTTAACCCCTAGACACAGCATTGCAATTCTGCCCTTCGCAGATCGTGATCCGAACCTGGGTTCAAATTAAAAGACTCTTTAAATCACTGCATCAGATCTAGGAATTCTTTGAGTTCTCCTGGGGATCTTGAGTCCTGGGCATAACAATATAACTCTATTTACAACTGAACTCAATTTCTGTAACAAGTCAGTACAGGCTTCTGCAAGAACTTGTATTCTATTAGTAATAAGGTTGAATTTTTTACCTTGGATTATATGTTAGACAAAATGAGCAAGGTAATTAAAAGTCCATATAACTTAGTTAAAAAACTCAGAATTATATGCAATAATTATTGTATTATTAGATTATCATCTGCATCCCACACTCTTAAAGCTGTAATACAACATTGTTCAATTATGACATCATCAGATTGGAATTGTTCCTATAGTTCAGCATAGTGCTCTTCCCCAAGCAGTCGATCTGTACCAACATTTATTCTCCCTTGCTATATTGCATTGTTCTATTTTCTTGCCTCCACCACACAACCATTTTAATTGTTGACTAGCTTATAGCACAGCTGACACCAATTCCTTCCAATTTTGATGAATAATTCTTTGCTGTGTAGCCCAGTTATTTAACATTTATTCAATGAATGGAGAATGCAAACCATACAATACAGTAGCCTCTTTAAAATACTTTAGATCTAGCATTTCTATCGGATACCATTTCAACTCATTATATGTATGAGCACCATCGTTAACAGATATATGCTCACAAAGAGTGGGAAGGCTGAAAGTAGCTGTGTAGCCCCAGGCAAATCCTCTTGTCACTGTACTTGCCTGGACACTAACTTGTGTTGTTCATGTACTACCTCATGTTTTTCCTAGCCCATTGTCACACAGAGGTCCTCTGAGCACCTGGCGGTGAAAGTTCATGGAACATGGTGGAGTGGCAATTTGAGTGAAACTTCTGAGTTTTCCATTGTCTCTGCAATCATTTTCAAAATGGTATACATGAAGACTATGAAGCAAACCAGAAAACACCCTCTGGGAGCATGGCAGGAGACTGCCACGTGGCAGTTGCTGCTATTTCACTGATCTTCTTAAACAATATTGCCATCCCATCAAAACCTACCTCTTCCTCTCCTATGTTAGAAGTGAAGTTACCCATTGTGGCTAAGCCACATTGGGCGCCACCTAAGGGTTAAATTTTTCTAAACATACATCATTTAGGGTTCTTGATCATTTCAACCTCCCTTCCAACCCACTGACTGGAGGATGGGTAGAAAGAAGTAGTTCTTTGGAGTTGTGCCACTCTTTGTTGTCAGGATACCAGCAGTCCATTCCAATAGTAAGCATCAAACATAAAATCAGTAGCTGCAGTCCAGTCCAATAGTAAACTTCAAACATCATGTGACACAACTGAGTTTCCAAAGACACCAGATACTTCCACTTCACTATTCACTTCCACATATTTAGCAGCTTGTATAAAATTAATTCTAAATCAATTTTCCTGCAAATTCATGATGCCCTTGATTTAATACCTGAATAGTAAGTATTCCATTGTGTAAATAAACCATATTTTCTGTTCTTTGGTTGAGGGACATCTGTCTTGCTTCCAATTTTGGACTACTATGAATAAGGCAGCTATGAACATGGTGGAGCACCTCTCCTTGTAGTATAGTGGAGTATCATTTTAGTAAATACCCAGGAGTGGCCTAGCTGGCACTTCAGATAGAACTATTTCCAATTTTCTGAGGAACTACTAGATTGATTTCCTATTTATTGATTATTCTGTTTGTCTTCAACTCTGTGAATGTGAATGTTTACATTTTTTTTCCAGATTTTCTTCTGGCAAGCTGAGTGACTAAGAATTGATCTATGGAGATCAGAAAACTAGCAAAATCTTTTGATGTCTGTATTTCTTTTTCAATTCTTTAACTGTTTTGCATGTTTAAGTTATTTACTTATTCACTTTTCATCATGATCACCTATGCCCTCTCCCATCTCTCCTTCTTGGTCCCCCTCACACACACCCTCCACTAATTCCCTCTTTCCCTTCTTTGCTGAGAAGGAAAGGTCCCCCCTAGATACCAACTCACCCTGGCACATCAAGTTGTAGCAGGACTAGTGGCATCCTCTCCCACTGAGGCCAGACAGGAAACCCAGCTAGGGGAAGGGATCCAAAGACAGGCAACAGAGTCAGCCCCTGCTCTAATTGTTAATGGATCTACATGGAGACCAGGAAGCACATCTGCTACATACATGTAGGCAGCCTAGATATAGCCCATGCATGCTCTCTGGTTGGTGGTTCATGTTAGATTATATACCCAGATTTTTCCCAACCCTACGCATTCCTGCATATTCTATTTCTCCCTTTCTCTCTATCCTCACCCACTCCAAAAGGCTCAGACCAGAACAGGCACCAAAAAGCCCATCATTTTCCTTCATCTATAATCAATTAAAATCTTCCCCTGCCATAGTTTGTGACTTTTTCTAGCCTAGTCTCCTGAGACTAGTGAACTCACCCGGAACCCAATACCCAAACTGCGTTTTTTACTTTTTAACTTACTTCGAATGTCTATTTCTTCAATGGAGAAAAAATATTAGTTCAGTCTCCAAGAGCCCTCATGGGCCCAGGTTAGTTGACTCTATAGATTTTCCTGACTCCTCAGATTTCCATAATTCTTCCTCCCCTTCTTCCACAAGAGTTCCAAGCTCAACCTAATGTTTGTCAGTGGGTTTCTATATCTATATAATATATATATATATATTATCATCCATTCTATTTTTTCATTGTGTAGTAACTATAATAAAAATACAAATGTCTATATTAAGCACCTTATTGTCCAGAAAATTGGCACAGTTTAAAACCAGACATATGATAAAATTATGTTTAATAAACAATTAAGATGATAATAAATGGTTACTGTGATAAAATTTGGATGCTATTGAAAATGAGGTATATTATTTACTTATCTATAGATAATACATACACATATGGAAAGGCAGACACACACACACACACACACACACATAAACCAAATCACATATGCAGCAAACTTGTGTATATTTCATTTTGCAAATGATGAGATTATTACACTAACTGAAAAAGAATTGTCCTTGTTCTTGAATTTGAGGGTATGGGGTTAAATTTACATTAATTTTGGCACCCTCTTTGTTTACTGTCTACATAGTGGTTTTTTTTTTCCCCTTTGTACAGAGCTATGATGTTTATAAGAAGACATATATTTTTTTTTCTTTTTCTTATTTTTTTTCTTTTATTTATTTATTTATTTATTTATTTTTAATTGGAAATTTTTTTACATTTCAGATATTCTGTCCTTACCCCATTTCCCCCCCTCCCTCCCAGGAACTCACTATCCCTTCCCCCATCCTCCTACCTCCACGTTGGTGTACCCCCACTCACCCTCCCCCGTACCTCACCTCCCCACCCTCGAATATCCCCCCCCACGATGTCCAGCCTTCATGGGACCAAGGATCTCTTCTCCCACTTATATATAGTTCCCTTGCATATATAGCTGGAGCCATGGGTCCCTCCCTAAGCACTCCCAGGCTAGTTGTTTAGACCCTGGGGGTTCTGATTGGTTGGGATTGTTGCTTTCCTCATGGTGTCGCAAATCCTCTCAACTCCTTCAGCCTTCACTCTATCTTCTCCATTGGGAACCCCATGATCAGTTTAATGGTTAGTTGTGAGCTTCTGCCTCTGAGTTTGTCAGACTCTTGCAGACTTCTAAGGAGACAGCTATATCAGGCTCCTGTCAGCATGTACATCCTGCCATCCACATCAACCTCTACCTTTGGTGACTGCACATAGGATGGATATCCAGGTGGAATGGTCTGTCTCTCCTTCAGTTTCTCTCCTGCACTGTGTCTCCATATTTGCACCCTTGAGTATTTTGTTACTCCTTCTAAGAAGGACTGAAGCCCCCCCTACTTGGTCATCATTCTTCATGAACTTTATGTGGTCTGTGAGTTGAATCTTGGGTATTTCAGGTTTCTGGGCTAAAATCCAATAATCAGTGAGTGAATACCATGTATGTTCTTTTGTGATTGGGTTACTTCACTCAGGATGATATTTTCTAGTTCCATCCATTTATATAAGAATTTATCAAATTCATTGTTTTTAATAGCTGAGTAATATTCCATTGTGTAAATGTACCACATTTTTTGTATTCATTCCTCTGTTGAAGGGCATCTGGGTTCTTTCCAGTTTCTGGCTATTATAAATAAAGCTGCTATAAACATAGTGGAGCATATGTCCTTGTTATGTGTTAGAGCATCTTCTGGATATATACCCAGGAGTGGTATAGCTGGGTCCTCAGGTAGTGATATGTCCAATTTTCTGAGGAACCGCCAGACTGTTTTCCATAGTGGTTGCACCATCTTGCAATCCCACCAACAATGGAGGAGTGTTCCTCTTTCTCCACATCCTTGCCAGCATCTGCTATCACCTGAGTTTTTCATTTTAGCCATTCTGACTGGTGTGAAGTGGAATCTCAGGGTTGTTTTGATTTGCATTTCCCTGATGACCAAGGATGCTGAACATTTCTTTAGGTGCTTCTCGGCCATTCGCATTTCCTCAGTTGAGAATTCTTTGTTTAGCTCCATACTGAAGACATATTTTTTAATTCAGAGTTCTAGTTCAGTGTTAAAGGAAAGAATAGTGTGGATTTTTGAAGACAGCAATAAATGTATTCAAAAGAGTTTCTTTGAAGAATTGTTAACTGACTTCTGTTACTATGTCAGGAGGTCTGGGGCAATTGTGCAAACAGGAAAAAAATGTTGATAGACTTGATCTCAGTTAACCTTAGCAAATTCTTATTTTCTTTGTGGCATCCTAAGAACACAGACAAATTTCAGGTAATCAATTAGAGTCTCTTTTTCTCTCTCTTATCCTTCCCTCCATTCTTGTATTCATCGTTTTTATCTTCATTTTTTCTCGTGATCTATAGTTTTCCTCTTTCTTACTTTTCTTCCTTATTTTCCCTTCATTTCCTCAACTAGACTGAACTGGAAATTTCAAATGAATGAGATAAGAAAAAATAAACAACAATTTATTATTATTTACAAACTGGAGAAATAGATAAATATCATTTGTTGAAATTTTAGACAGGATGGTGGTGTGGAAATTCCTGTTTGCTTTGGATACTCAGTTGTGTCACTTGACGTTTTTTTCTGGAAGTTGTCTTGTGAGAGGATGTTTCGGTGAAGCAGACACATATGAAAGGGCATGTGATATTTTGCTGGAGCAGAAGCTTGGGAAGGCAGGTGATGTTTGGAAAGTGTAACCTGTGAAAGAAAGCTCTTGTGTTGCTATACCTTCCAACATTTCCCAGGTGTTTGCTGGTCTTCACTTCCTTCCATGAGAGAAATGCATCAAAGAAATTCTCATGGTATTCTTACTGTTTCTTGTTGCTTCCACTGACTTGTGCCAATTGGGTGGAGCCTTGTGGTTTCTGGTAGATTATGCTGCTGTTACAACTCACATTTGGTGTTTGCTATTTAGACTAGATTGCTGGTATTCTGACAATTAAGAGTGGAACCACCGGAAAGAACTGCTTCAAAACTGGTCCACAACCAACCTTTTTCTATTAACTTTTCTTTGCTAACTCTGTTCAGTGGGCTAGAAAGGAGCTTGAAGCATTTAATAACCCTAATAACTTACAGGCTAGAGATTGACCACATGGCTCAGTTAATAGCGACTTTACCACACAAAACTCAAGATCTGAGTTTTAATCTAACCCAGCCATAAAAATAACCAGCCATGGCAGTGAGTGTGAGTTTGTAAGTCTATCGCTGGAAAGGTAGAAGTAGCAGTTGTCTTGGCCTTTCTGCTCATCTAGTTTAGTAAAATAAGTGAACTCTACGTTCAGTGAGTAATTATGTCATAAAGACAAAATGTACATTGAAAGGAGAATGATGAAGATTCCTGACATCTAGTTCATCCTCCTGATGTAAGTACTCACACAAACACACACACACACGATGAGTAGATATATAAATAAAAATCAAAGCCTATAATCAATAATAATAAATATTCATTGTATGTTAATCATGAAGAAAGAAAAATAATTATATACATTGGAGTTTAAAAGACTAAAATTGGAATGCATTCAAAATATAAGTACCTTTCTTTTGCAGAGGGCCATGTAGGAGAAACAATGACAAATGGCTTTAGAACTCATGGAATATGACTTACCAGTTTGCACAGCCATGATGGGTACATTTTGATGTGGCACAACCCCAAGGACTACATGTCCTGAGGACTTCATGTTGTTATGGAGATTTGCTTTGCTTGCTGCCCTCACATCCCATTAGATCTAAAAATTGTATGAAAACTCTAAGGGGCTTCCATCCACTCACTGGACAGTATCTCTGACACACACAATAATAGTGCATGGTCTCTTTCAGGCATTGCTGCTAGAGCAGATTAATGACTCAATCACCACCACTCTAGGAAAGAACTTATGTATGTAGATTGTCAGCAATGACCACCGCCCTTAGAAAATATTGGAAAACTAAAATGGTTAGTGAACCTAAGCTGAGATGGTTTTGCTACTTGCCTGATGTAGAAAAATCTTAGGGAACAATTTGAAGTTCAGAAAGGCACACCGTTATTAATTAAACTGGGGAACTTTTATGCTTAGAAGACAAGAACAAAGGCAGCACTGGCTGATGTGACTCTCACTGAGGCTGGACTGGTGATGACTGATTTCTTATATCCATTTTTGCCCTCAGTTTCCTGATATAATTTAATAAGAATTACTGCTGAATGGATATGCATTCTGAGTAAAGTAGCTATGTCTTGTTTTCACGTAAAATTTCAGATTTTTAATTTCTTTAATATTCTTTTTTTCTTTAATATTCTTACATGATTAATTTAAAGATAAATAATAAAACAATCAATCCTTTCTTTGTAATTGCAAATTGCTTCCTGTCAGTAAGAGAAACTGGCTGAGAAAACTACCCCACTTGTTCCCACTTTGTTAATCTATAACAAGTTGCTTAGTTACGAATGTACGTGGGTTTTTGGGAACGATTTGTTTTCTTTACCTGTACTACATAATGTTATTTCTTGCAATGGTATTGGGGAACATATTGTTTTTTCCTAGTCATTCACTAGAAGAAAACTGAAACATAATGTCATTGTAATTTTATACTCCTTGAAAGATTTTCCTGTGATATATAAGCTATAGAAGAAAAACACAAAAAAGTATGTGGTTCGAATATTGTTCCTTCCATCTATCAACTATGTGTGTCTGTGTGTGTATGTATATATGTAAAGTTTGTGTGAGAGGATGTTTAGACTTTTTCCTTCTACCCACCAAGTATGTGTGTAAGTTCATATGTGAATGTGTGAAGTTCTTGAAGCACTACTTGATGGAACTTTGCTCCATCCATTCTGTGTGTGAATGTGTATGTGTTTGTATGTATGTATGTGTGTGTGTATAGGTATGCATGCATATGTGTGTTTGTATGTATGAAATTATTTGGCTCTACCTTTTGTTTTACCCATTCAGATGTTGGTGTGTGTGCATGTGTGCAGGAATTTTCTCCATGTCCTTCTCTTTTTTACCAGCCCAGAGGAATTAAAAAACTTTAAAGTATTTTTATTGGCTACAAGGAGTGCCAGCCCCAGTAAATTATGCTTTGTTCCCTCAGAGAAAAGTCTGCTGAATAACTTCTCTAATTGCTGGCTGCCATTGGCAGCAGGTGCTGTCAGTATCTGGACTGACCCTATTAGTGGCTCTAAGCATTGACTCCCAAAGGCTGCCTGTCTCAGTTTACTAACCTCATAGTTGCCAAAGCTGGGTGTCAGTCATTAAACCAAAACTGTACATAGAAGACTGTATGAAGAATCTCACTGGCCACTAATGATGGGTGTATATTCAGTGTTGGCTATAGGCATGTGTGGAGGAAAGACAGGCAGCACAGTGAGTATGGTATTCCCGTTGGCGGTCTAACATGTTGAAAGTGGTTTGTCACCCACAGCACTAACATTCTTTAAAGATGTCTAACACACAAAAATATCCCAAGTGAATTTATTGACTAAAACCAGTTCCACAGAACCAATTAGTATCTTACACAGGCTGCCCTGCAAGGCTTATGAGACCATCCATCACTTGTCCATTTAACTATTTAGCATTTGTTGCAGCCATTTGTCACTGTGTCAGAATGCTAGCATTTCAGAATGGGTGTTTTTGGTTGAAAGAAATCTAACTCAGATGCCGCAGATGTTTCTTCTTTAATAAGACTTGAGAAGATTTATGTTTCTATTATATTTAACCTTAAACATCATATACAAAGGGTGAACTTAATTTCTTATTCTGCAGATATTTCAAGCTTAAGCCAATTGTTTCACAGGACTTTAAATTTATCATGGCAAATAGAAATATTTAAAATTTTAACATTTGCAGAGAGCTTCCTTTCCAGTGTTCTTTATGAATGATCACACTTTTTTTTTATCAGTTTTGCAAATTCAGTCACTTGCTTTATAATCTCACAGTATTTCAAGAATTGTTTTTATAGTTACCAAAGAATGGAAGAAAAAAAAGTACCTATATTACCTTTCATGATTAAACATGCCAACTTGTTTTGGGATTTAAGACAATTTCCGTAAGATTCATTTTATTTTTTATCATGTATATGTGAGTGTGTCTATGTGAGTACACGCAGTATATATCTGCAGGCACCCACAGAAGTCAGAGAAGAATATCAGATGCCTTGGTGCTGTAGTTAAGTATATTTATGAGCCAAGCTCATTGGTGCTTTAACCAAACTCTTCTGAAAAATAGCAAGTATTCTTAACTAATTGAGCCATTGTTTCAGACCTCAAAACATATATAATGAAAAAAAAAGATTATTATAGCATTTCAATTAAACCACATTTAATTTAAACCCAAATATCTACCATTTCTACAATAGAGAATTAATTGTACATTAGTGGCTGTTGATTATAGATAATAGTCAGCTATTAACAGTTTATCTCATAAATTGCCAAATTATACAATAGTATAATTTGAAACATGCTAGCTGTTTGGCAGAGAGAAAACTAAGAAGAGCCATAGAGTAAAAGTTTAAATCAAAATATAACTGGTAAAATGAGTCTAAATATCATATAACAATTGTAGGAAATTATATGTTCCATGCATTTTTTACACAGAACTAGCCATTTTCTTACTATAGAGATGTCAATCAAATGAAAATTGTTCTACTGTCTAACATTTACATTTGATCCAAAAATAAGATATGTCTTACTAGTGAAAACTGATATGTAAGTAGGTTCTTTTCAAACTATCCTATGTGGTCACCTGATTAGGATTTCTAATGCATAAGAGGCAATCAGAATGCTGTGCCCTCAAATGCCACTCTGCATCTGAATGCAGCAAAGCAGCTCCTGTGGCATTTCCCAGGGACTTTCATTGTGTACTTGTCACTAAACTCAATCCCAGAGAGAAAACAGAAAATGTGAACTCCTGGGGGAGAGAATAGAAAGAAAACCTTTCCTAAATTCCTTAGAGTAATATATTCTACAATCTATACCGCAGACAGAAACATATCCTCCTAGGTTATAGAACCCAGAGTTCAGACAGATGAATATTAGGTTGGAGTATGAGTTAGCAAAAGAAATGTGTATGTTTCTTTGCAAAAATGAATAACCACAACAAATCTATATGACTAAGATATTCTGAATCACATCACCTATTTGAATACTTGGTAATTTATATTGGTACTCAGAAAACATGCTTAAATAGTGCAGTTGTGTGTAAAAAATAGAAAAAAATATAATTTTAAAAATTGTAATTACAAAAATAAGTTTCCATAATGGGCAAACATATTACATTCATGCAGTATTTCCAAAAGTAATCTAAATGAGATATAATTTCACAAAATATGTTTTCAGGATTAAAAATAACGTAGTCTTTTTATGGTCTTTGAATAAAAGGGAAGATACTTGATGAACTTGTCTAAGTCCTTGCTGAATGCAGATAACCTTATAGGTAGGCCAAGATGATTAACTCAAGGAGGAAATAAAGCTTAACAATGCATTGAGAGTGGTTGCATGCCTTTAATCTTAGCACTTGCGAGACCAAAGCAGATGGATCCATTTGAGTTCAAGGTTAGCCTGGGCCACAGGAGCCAGTTCTAGGACTACTAGGACTACAGAGAAATGTCTCGAAAACAAATCAAAAGAAAACAAAATCAAACAAAGCATCATTGAGAAATTATCACTTGTTGGGCAAGCAAGTTGGTGTAATGTAGAAAGCAGTTAGAGATAATGGCCTGTTAATAAACTGAAGGAAGATAAATTACAAAATCTTAAACGTTTACAGAAAACACAGAGCTGAGCGAGCAGACTCGGTAGATGACTAAAGGAAGTCGACAGTGGATTGCTGGTTTGACTTTAACTTTATTTTGTCTTGTCAGAATTAAACTATTGGACACGACATAAAGGTAATTCATCTCCATGAATTTCAAAAGTCAAGGTATTTTCTTTACATGAATGAACTCATGTTAGACATAGGACCTGAAAATATCTCATTACAATGAACTTACTAGATTTACCAATAAAGCAGTTATGCAGAAATTTTTTTTGAGTTGAAAGATCTACTTTCATTCATAGCATAAAATAATAAAGAAAGCCCCTGATCATGTTTTAACAATATTCATTTTGTAAACCATCTTTTAAACATTTCATAACTCTAAAAATGTAATGAAGATGCCAACTTCACAATGGTATAGCTTGTATTGGGACCCTGAAAGTGTTCCATGGAATAAACTGTTCTCCATAAAGTACAAATTACAAAAGGGTAAAAGAAATTCCCATTCATTAATTTTCGATGTTAAAACTGTGGTTACTTTATATGTAAAATCTCCATTGATACTTCTCAAGATTCTATAGTAACTATTATCATCCCCATGTAATAAAATAATGCAACATTTTGATGGTTATAGCAGCACTAAAAGGCAGAGGAACATTAGACCATCAAGCTCATTTTTCAAATTTTCTGTGGAGAACAGGTTAGAATTAGAGTAGAAAGAGAAGTGGAGAAATATTTAAGATTATTCCTATTCTTCAAACAATGATCATACAGATCAACCGAATCTAGAAATCTCATGACCTGTCACACTTGAATATTTTAGTAACATAGCTGCTTTGTATTAGGTAAGAGAATTCATTTTTAAGAGGAAGGAGCAAAAGATGGTGCTAGATGTAAACTCTGTGTGTGTGTGTATTTGCGTTTATGTGTGTATGTGTGTGTCTGTGTATAAGAGAGACAGACAGACAGACAGAAAGACAGAGAGAAACAGGGAGAGATAGAGACACAGAGCCAGAGAGACAGAGAGATAGAGAGAGAAACATTGACAGAGACAGGGAAACAAAGAGACAGAGACAAAGAGAGAACACATATAGATGAGGAGACGATAAATACCAATGTTTTCCCTTTCCCCTATAAGTAACATTTGACTAAAGCCAGAACTAATATTGTCAAATGAGCAAACATCCATGGATAAATGCCTCACATCTGGCAAAGTAGAGTTTGCTGACATTTACTTGGTACAAAGGATCAGGGATTAAATCAGGCAGAATCCCACAGGATCTAATATTGGTAGATTTTTCCATTTCGGTTTTTGTTGTTTATGAGAAAATGATGAAATATTCATCATCAACTATCAAATAAAATATAAATCATATATTATTAACACTTTGTTCATTATTCCTATGTGATTATAAATATTTATTATAAAACAATTGAATAAAAACTATAAGTAATTTGGAGAGTTAAATAACTCATAACTACTTAAGGGAAGAATGATTTTAAAATACTAACATGTATCCAAACAGAATTATCAGCATCTGTTTAGACAGGCTATAGGTATTTGGAACATAAAAATAGAAATAAATTAACATATATCATATTTTTTGAAAATTGATTCACATATAAATTATTTGTAATATGCATATAACTATATTTTTTATATTCTAAGAATATTCTTAAATCTATTCATAGCATTGTAAAACTTTCAGTTACTGCTAGTAGTATATATATTTTGTTTTATAATAGCAGAATCCATTTAAAAGTGCAAGAAACATCACATGTGCACTTTTGAGAGAACACCTTAATTATATTTTAGAATATTAATTATTTCCTAAATGTGAAATGTCATTGAAAAGAAAATTTCCTATTAATGTAGATAGATTAATTTTGATAGTGTTAGGAGATTAAATATGGAGAAAAATGGAAAAACTGAGAAGAATGGAGATACTCAAAGGTGAATGGATAGATGGTGGTATTTTCCTGTAACTAACACATGGAAGTTATATTAACACTTTGTTTTAATATAAAGTGGATCATTTAATGCAGAAGAAAAATAGAGAGAAAAACATGTACTATATAAAAAATATAGATTAAACTAGGAGTAATGTAGTATGTCGGAAGTTGTTGCAGTCACATGAGGGTTGACTAAGGAGTAAGGAACCTAGGAATTATTTTATTTTAATTCAAATGGAAAGAATATAAAAGATAACCAAGAAGCTATTTGCAATAGATACCCAATGACAAAAAAGAACAGTTTTCAACAATGGACTCATAACGGACACACCAACCTCACAAATGGACCCAAAGAAGGGGAGGAGCTTGCCAATAAAAAGAGTATAATGGTATTGCTGTGGACTTTTTGTTTCTCTTGGCGTTCTTCTGAATATTTTTATTATTGGACTTTTGCTTGTTTGTTTTGGTCTGTTATTTTATTTTATCCATGTTTCTGCTTTTTTTTTTCCCTTTGGAAGATAGAAAACACACAAAGCTGGGTGGCTAGTGAGGGAGAAATGATCTGGGAGGTGTAAGAAGGAGAGACAGAGCATCAACATGTATTATATAGGAAAATTTCTGTCAAGAAAATGTCTCTATAATAATATAAAGCCTTCAAGTTAAGAAAGATGAAGAACTAGATTTGAGTATCTTATGGCAAATAATCTAGGTTCTCATTAGTTGTATAATTCATGGGTACTGGATGTGGGTTCAATAATAATGAAGACACAAAATGACAACATACTCAATTTTCCACTGACAATAGGATAGTCTCTTTGTTGGAAAGCAAAAGTTTCCTCAAGATACAGATTCACTGTTTTTACAGGGAAATTGTCGTTCAATAGATGTATAATGCTGGGTGAAAATCACTAATACAGTAAAGAGAATAATGCTATTATTAGGTATAATTAAGGAAATATTACTCATATTTCTAAATGACTAAAACACACCCCAAAAATGACCGATATTATAATTTACCATTTTGAAGTCTTAAATTGTCTTTCAGAGTGTTTGAAAATTTCTTTTCTTTTTAATTTTTTGGTAGAGGAATTGTAAGTTTTGATATCATTTTGTTTCTTTTCTTCATGCACAAGTAAAAAAAACAATGAGATTCTTGGATCACTGGCTGTTTTCTCAAGAACTGTATGATAGAAATGGCAATATCAACAAAATTTATTACAGTTGAGTGGTCTCATGCCCTCCATTTTCATTATAAACTGATAAAAAAACATTTTATTAATTTTTGAATATTTCTGTTTCTTTTTCCTTATTGAAATACACTGTTTAATTTTTAGTAAAATTATGGCTCTGTTTCAAAAATTTTAAAAGGCCATGCTAACTTACACAGACATTGGCATATACCTCTTAATCTATTCCAAAACTTGCTGAATCCTTTCAGTTTATAGGAAGGATACATGATTTGATTTTTTTTCCTGTGTTTTTCCCCACACCTTCCGTTCCACTGTGCTCTGAGGACTCTCTAGGAGCACCAATTATATCTAACTTCACTCCATCCTTGACGATCCATGAGCACATTCTATGCTTGTTAGTTTCCTACCTTTGCCCTATCCACTCTAGGTTGGCCGTTATTATTCCTTTACATCATTCTTCCAATATATATTGTATTGTTCCTTTTCCTAAATTATAAGAGGTTCTTGATAATGAATTCAAATCAATTGGAGTATTTCCCCTAACCTATGTATATCTACTACATTTCAGTGTGACTCTTGGCCAGAAATTTGTCATACATCTTTTGTCTTATCATTCTACATTTCATCTCCTGTTACAGCAGACCCACATTATATTGAGTTATTTTGAAAACACAGACACATATATCTGAACATTTATTATTTTTCTTATAGCAGGAATTTTTCAAAGCCTTTTTTTCTTATACATCACTGACATAACTATCTCTTTTGTCATTTTTGAATCTTCCCTAGGCTGGAAATATAGGCTTTTTTCTCTGTGTAAGCATATTAATAATGAAAATATCTAGTTATGGGTGTATTTTGAAGCAACAGAAAAATATCATGTAATTCTTCCCATCCTTTATTTTATTCCAGCAGAAAACCCATCGTAGGCAAAGCAATATAGAGTATTGTTTGTAGCTCTCTCTTAACACCCTAGTTTCATCATATTACTTAGTAGCAAAAAATGGCTTATAAATAATTCTAGAATGTTGTAGTATAAATTAGGAAGTATAATTTGGGCTTTATTTTATATAAAATTATATATAGATACATAGTTATTTTTCTGTACATTTATGAATGTGTTTTGTTGCTGCTTTTGAACTATAGTTTTGTTTCTCTTCCTAAGCCACTCTTGAATATGTGTACTCAAAGACCCTCTAGTCTCAATCTCTCCAGTAGCCATGGATACCAACATGAAATACTACAAATATTTTATGTATGTATATTTTGTAAACACTAGCAATTATTAGAAAGAGAGGGCATGGATTTGAAGAAAAGTGAAGAGAAATATATGGGAGAATTTGAAGGGGAAAGGGGAGACAGACACATGATAATATAATGTAATAATGTAATAATCATCACAAAAATTAGAAGAGTATGAAAAGTAACTTTGACCAATCTTCTCCATATCCATGTATATGATACACACTTCTCTGCATTGATTTTTATGATTTCATCCAAGAATTTGCCAATCTGGAAACCCCAAATTGATATGTACTCACAACAGCTTCCAGGTTCTGTCACTGTCCTGACAGTGTTACGGAGTTAACTTTGCATTCAACTTCTCTATTACATACATTCAGATTTCTTTTGCAGCTTTCCCATTTTTTTTCTGAACTCTGCAATGTTTTTCTGAAGCCTGAAGTCATTTCTTAATGTGATTAAGACATTTTGACCTGCCCTCTGCATCACCCTTTCAAACTCTACATTGAAATGTTAAGCTATTAAGCACCGTCCACCTAAAGGATCTCTTAATCTGCGCACACTGTCCAGTAAACATACTGCTGTTCTCTTCTTATCAATTACACATATTGGAACTTTAAGTATTAGACTGTCTTCTCTTGACTTTTTTTTAATCTGCTGTAATTTCCTATATTTTCTGCTAGTTACAGAAAATCTTGGTAAAGACCTATTCAGAATACTTTGATGGGGTTCAGTATTTTCCTAATTGGTGTTTGCATGAAAGCAGAAACCAACCAACAAACAAACAACAACAAAGCAGAATTATTTTCTCTATTCTTTGGGCTTTTTCTAACATTCTACAACCTTTTCTGCAATGAGTCTTGAGCCTTAGGTGATGGAGTTTTGTTGGAAATATATCCTTTGGGATTTGGATCTGGTTGTCGGTTTTTTTTTTTTTTGTTTGTTTGTGGTTTTGTTTTTGTTTTTTTTCTGCAATGGAGGCATATGAGGTGAAAGAGTTTGCAGTTAGAAGAGGAAAGGGAAAATAACGTAATTTATAATCTCAAAAAAATCAGAGACTGAGGCAAAAGTACAGAGTTTCAATTCCAGGAATGATCCAGACAGTTTTAGTCATGAAGTACACGGACTCACTGCTCCTGGAATTCATTGTTTTGTAAAAATAAGCTAAATGTGTTAGTGTGTCTGTGTGTAACGCTGAACACGTGAGTAGACAAATCAATGTAGGCATATAAATAGACAGGAGGAGATGGGTACTTGTAGCTTTATATGCATAGTCTTCATATTTACTATCTTTTTCCAACTTGGTTTTAAAATGCTGTAACGTGAACTGGTGATGTGTAAGGACTTGAATTGAAAGCCAAGCATTCACCTCTGTGATTCATAGGTTTTGTGTTACATCAATATAAAATTGTTTCCTAATGTTATGAAAGCTCTAAAATTGCCTTATATTTGGATATTAATTATGAAAAAATGATGGAAATGTTGATAGTCATAACTTGTATAATTGAGACATGTGTAAATATAAATGCTTCCATATTAGCTAAATATGTTAGACATTTAAATCATTAATTTAAAAATGTATAATATGTATTAAAAGTAAAATAATAAAAATGGCTGGTAAGTGGAGTAATATATGTACTATTTTTACTTTGAATAATTAAAAACAGCTGTTTTTAGAGAGACATATAAATAAACAAGACCTCGATTTGGAATAGTAAGAGGATTAAAATGCAGTAATGGACATAATTAAAGCGGTTTGAAAGATATAAACAAATTGGAGTTAAGTATTAGTAGAGATGAAATAACTAAGAACCATTATGGGAATAAAGCAAAGACAGACAATTCACCTGTGTGATACTAATTAAACTTTCCATTTCTTCTACAGAGTTCTATATGAAAATGGAAACAATTCAGAAACAATATCATAAAGTGTAAGACTAAGATCAGCAACTGTGAAATTAAGTGAATATATCTATATTTTTTGATCTTACAGCTATTCAGAATAATTGTATATGATACAGTGCAATTATAACAATGCAATTGAAACATTGATAAAATCCATACTTGTCTAGCATATTAAGAGCTAAAAACATTGCAAGAGGCAAAACTTTGCAATAATTAAGGCAAGTATCCTTTTGTGTAGGAATAACCCTGAATCACATTATATAATGTTTCCTCTTAGGTTTCCAGGATTACTCTCTATTAGTTTCTAATCATTGAATATATTATAGCTTTGGCTTTTCCACCTTTTCTCTACAACTAGTCTTTATTTAAACAAGCTCACTCCACATTTTATGTTACTTCAGGTTTTGGCTCTTTTCTAACAACTCAGGTCTTAAGAAGGCTTTAACTTCCGTTCTCCATTTATAGCCTTTTATAATTATGTACATTACAAAAGATATAATGTACATAATTTTGTGTTGAAATTATAATTAGAATCTACCAGCTATGAAATACAATGCTGATATTTTTATATGTATTATCTAACGTCATGCTGTCCTAATCACTTCAAAACACTAAGTTTTGTTAAGTTGGGATCATTTTTTATCAGAAAACTAGAAAGAATTCTAGTTGTTAGACATAAGCTCAGCATCCAAAATAATCATTCTGCTGGAATAAAAAGGCTGGAAATCAAATATATTTTTTAAATTGAAAATATTTTCAGTAAATGTTTTATGTAGTTCCATTACATTCTAAAGAAATATAATGGGTTTTGATATTGAGGTTTTATTGTCTCACTTGTGTGTTTGTGTGTATGTATGTATGTATGTATGTGTGTGTGTGTCTATGTAATTCCTTCAAATTCTGAAATTTACACAACACACAACAGAATGATAGAAAGATAGCAGAAAAACAGACAGATAAACATAAAAATAGATAAATAAGATAAGATACAGTAGAGATCACTGATGTGAAAGACTCCAGGTTAGATAAATGTATAAATATATTTAAAAATACAAAAATAAACAATTTCAGCAAATCCAAAATCCTCCTTTCAGAGTAATGTGTGTGTGTGTGGGGGGGGTTGGTGTGTTTGTGTGTGTGTGTGTGTATTGTGTATACACACTCTGAGTTTAATTTATTTTGGTGTATCCTGCGAAAAATTTATTGTTTGTTAAAATGAGGTTCAAGAGTCAGCTCTAACAAAACAATCCTGAAACCCATGAGTGTCCTGTCTCTCTCTCTTTCATGTTTATACCACCTTTTCTTTTATATCTTAGTCTTCTCTATATCCGTTACTTTTATTAGACTCTCTTTGCTTGAGGAAGTTTGTTCACTGATATTTCTATTTGTTGTTGTGTCCTAGAGATTATGTTTAAAACAGTGTATGTTCAAATACTGTAGAGGAGAAAGAAAGAAGAGAGGCAAGAACAAATTGGAGGCCATTAAAGAATAAATATTATAAGAAGTGATAAATTCACATGTATAAAATGAAGAAGGAAGATTGGGCATTACTGGGAGCAAAATATAAAGGTAAGTGTTATATTTCAGTTCATGATTATAAGGAGATGATCTTTTCTAACTGCTGATAAATAACCAAATCATAATCTGAATATATGATTAATAGTATATTACTAAATGAATTATCTATGTAAATGCATTTTATATATATATAATATGTCAAATGACAAACATGACCTGAACTTTTACTTCTGATTCTATTTCCATTTTCCATGTAACTCAAGTAAAGTACTAAACTGCCACATTGACCTTAAATAAATATTCTCAAAAATTATGTATTATAAAATTAAATAATAGACTAATTACTTTAGATAACTCTTAACACACTAATATGCCTAATAACATTTTCTTGATGTGGTGATTTAGGACTAAGACAGGCATTTTTATATATTCACATAATATAACATTAGAGTTCTTTTTTTCTTTTCTTTTACTTTTTGTAGTTATAACATAACTGCAGCATTTCTCCTTCCCATTGTTCTCTCCAAAACCTGGCATACAGCCCTCCTTTCTCTTTTTCAATTTCATTAAATGTTGTTACATACATACATGTATGTTGATCTACATATATATTCCATGATAGAAAAATATAAACTTCTTAGTCTTTATATGCGTTTTATATGGGTTTTCAGGACATATCATTTACTCTTAGAGAACCAATTGTTATGTTCTACGTTGGGGAAGAATATTTCTCTTGCTTGCAGCATTCCTGTATTTCTTGCAGTTTTTGAGTGGTTGAGGTCTCCTGTGTGGATTTGAAACATCAAAAGCTTCACCCATAATGTCTCACCAACTGCTGTACAGGAGCTGAACAAGGCAACAACAGATATACTAATGAGAATTAGTTTAAAGAGAATTGAAAGAAATCTGTTATGAATATATGTCAAATATTTAATTTCTCATCCATTCTGTCTTTTATTCTCACTGATAATTATAGTTTATGACATCTAAGTTTTGTTTTTACCATTCAGGATATATGTAACCTTCATTGGTATCATTATTACAATCACATGTAAAATTATTTCATTTGAACAGTCACATTGTGGAAGTTAAGCCTTATCTTTCATCTTTTGCTATTTTTTTCCTGTTTCATCTAATTAATTCATCTTTACAAGATTCTTTAACCTACATCACTCTGTAGCCAGCCTTCCATCTTCAGATCTCAAAATAATATAAGGTCGTCTTCTATCCATTTCTGCTCTTTTTTGTGGTACATTACACCAAATGCAGCTGCACAATTAACTTTCCATCCCTAGGCTCATGTTATTTCGGTTACTTAAAGAACAATTTCCTGCTCACAGGAGAATTAGACTAAAAGTGTTATTTTTTTGCATTTTTGAACTTCAATTGAATGACTCCCTCACATCTAGTTAACAATCTGTGTCTGTGCTCTAAGCAGAGAATGGCAACCTTTCGATGAATCCATCTGGGCCGTGTTCCATTTTTAAATCTAGGGCATTTTCCCATTTGACTCCCTCCTGATAAAATGTTCCAAAATGTGAAGTTTAAACATCAAAATTATTTGACTGCTTTGAGACACAAGGCAAAGAACCAGAGAGTGAGCTAAGGCACAATTGCACCATGAACAGAACCTTCCTGCAGGTACTGAGTTTGAAACTAATGAGATCTAAAGAGAGTATGACCACAAAAGAATAACTGAAATGGAGACATAATCAAAACCTGTTCTGAAATATTGCTACTTTGTCTTGCAAGTACTACTGTACAATGTCTTTGGTAGTTAAATCAACACAATCAAATTGCACTTCATACACACACACACACACACACACACACACACATACACACACAACTGACAATAAATATATTTGACCAAAAATATATCCAACTCTTGACTGAATTCAATTCTTTTTTGTTTTTTAACACTTTGGATAAATGTTTTCATTGACAATAATCTGAGAGGTTATTTTTTCATTTAGCTCATGGTCCTTCTTCCTTCTTGAAATGTAATAGCAGTGAGTAGGGCCTCTAGTAATGAGGTCTTCTTTCCAGTCATCTAAAATTGAAATAGTTTCTCTTGTTTTAAGAGCCTATAATGCTAAAAACGGTGACAATTACCTATTATATCAGCACTAAAGTGCTGGATGAAGGAAGACCTACAGTTATTCATCACAGAGACTCAATGACAGAAGTTGTAAGATTGTCTCATTGAACACATACAAATATGTTGTTACCATTCCTTCATGATAAAGACTGTGCAGAAGCTAGAGATGAAGTCAGGATATTATAATCTAATAAAGGCTATACATGAAAATTTTATAACCAACATCACACTAAATATAGGTTAACTCAGAGGTCCCACTAAAATCATCAACAAGGTAAGAGTATCTATCTCCTTACTCCACCCCTCATAAAAATAGCTATTAAAATCTTAGAAAGAGATAGGACAAGAGATGGTAATAAAAGACATATAAACAGGAAAAGAACCACTTACCATTTTCCTATTTGTAGATGATCTATATTTTTGTGCATAAGAAATCCTAAGGAATCCACCAAAAAAATTATTAGTGCTCACAATTGTATGGCAGGAAGAAAAATTAACTAAAACTAAATTGTCTATCTGTACACCAAAGTCAAGAAGACTGCAGAAGAAATCAGAAAGGACATCCTAATCACAAAATCCTCAAAAGAAAAATATTTGGGAATTAACTTTTGCATAACAGATAAAATATCTCTACTCTTATAATAGTGACATGACTATCATGGGTAAATAAACAATTTCTGATTAGATTTGAGGTCCGCCTCAATGAAATTTCAAGCCTGGTACTATAATCCTGGTAAAAAGCCAATGCTGGGTAGTTTATAGGATCTAAGGAAGAACCTGGTGTTGGTGTTTTGGTAACCATTCATACCATAAAACTGTCTTCTCAATATTTATGAATGTACCCATGAACCATACTTTATTTGCAGAATCCTTCAGTCATTAAAGAGCTGTTGGCAGTAAATATTTACTGGGGGCAAGAAAATCATTGCTTATTGAGTATCTGTTTCATTGCCCATAATCCTGTGGATAATTCCACACCACATACATATAGACAGAACTAACTGGACTTAGTGAGTTATCCTAAAGATTAAAAACACATGAAGTTTGAAAGAGGAATTTTGGGGATAGATGTGGGGGTAAATGAACAGGGGAAATATGAGTTAAATGCGATATTTCTTAGTATACACATATTAAATGGTTCAGTATTAAGAAAAACTCAAACAAGCAGATATCAAAAAATGTACTTGGACTTTCATATTAGCACAGGCTGATCTTTCTGTGTTTTAAGTTTTAAACTCAATCTGGGCTTATAATCTAAAGTCTTTAACTGTTTAAAATCTAAAATCTTTGATATAAGTAACGTAGCACTTAGAATTTTTTTGTCAAAACTAATGAGATGTTTAGAAGCTAAAGTTAACTATCTGAAGAGGTATTAATTTCCTAGGAATGGACCTCCTTACTACATGCTTTCCTTTGCTCAAAGAAGCTCATATGAAGTGTGTTATCTCAATAGAATCACTGTAAAAATGATTTTACAGTGCAGAAACTGAAGTCTTGCATTAGGTATTCTCCCACAGTCTGGACATGTTTCGTGGCTTCTACAGCATGCTTTATTCTGGCCAGTATCACTTGTCCTCTGTTGTATTTTTTCATTAACACAGAAACTATTATTCCCAGGTGGCTTTACAATTCCTTCTTAGTTGTTTCTGCTGAATATAGGTCCTCAAGAGTTACAAGTAGGAAGAATGAAGAAGAATTATTTCTTTCTGCCTATGATTCCTTGAAAGTTTTATCTTGTATGTGATCTTTAGAAATAGCTCATTACAGTTTAAAGCTAGTGAAATGGAAATTATCACTTTCCATTTGGGGTCTGATTGTCTTCAGAGAAACTGGATTCTATAACATCAAATTATTTGTTATTACTTGTATGTTTATTTCAGCCTTCAGATAATCCTGTGAGTATTAAGAAGTACTTAACTACTGATGTGTACAACTAGACCTAACTTACCTTTTCTATTTTCCTCTTTAACCTCCTATTGTTCCTATTACATAGAAGTCTTCATTATCGTCTTCCTGGTTCTTTTAGCAATTTTGTTATTTATGAATCAATTCTAAATATTCAAGTAATTTTGGTTGAACACTTAAATATATTATATAGATAAATTTAAAGAAGAAGTACTGAGTTTTAATACTTGAGGCTAAGAACTAAGTTAGTAGTTGGTCGTAAAATGCTTGAATACTATTTAGAAATCCTGTATGAAAGCTGCAGTCTTGAAAATCTTAAAAGGAAGTATGCCAAAAGACATTCTAAATGATTAAGTAAATGAGATGAAATTAAGCAAAACAAATTCAGAGGAGGGTGAAGGAGGACTAAAACTAACAACTCTGACAACCTCCACTTCCAGTAAAAAATTACGATGACTGAATTCAAAGTCATGCCCCAATAACACAGAGATTGGACTTGAAAGTGGACTTAAGTATTGGCAGAATATTAGAGATAAATTTCTATTATTAATAATTTTTTCAAACAATTTACTATAGTAGTTAACAAAGGTTTACTCCAACTTGGAAATGAGGAAGACATTGTGAGCATTTCCTATCCCAAGTAAAGGGTAAAATGATCTGTAGTATTGATTTACCACTCCAAATTTGTTATTGGGATGCCCATCCCAGTTGCTCTCAAAGTCATTTCATTGCTTTTAGCCTTAAGCCTCTCTGATGTCTCTTTACAAAGCCACATCAGCCCAAAAGCTAAAAGAGGAAGATAATTTGTGAGTGAATACAGAGTCAGAATCACAAACCAAGGAGGCTTCTTTTCTCTGCTCCTCATGCAAGCTTGTTTCTGTGGTGTGTTAGCTAAATCTTGGGATTTAGAACACAAAACTCATTAAATAAGATTTGCTTGGAAGGAAAACTCAATGTGGCTTACATTTAAATGGAGACAGCACTACATCCCCAGGAGATGAGGACAGATGACAGGCAGAACTTGTTTAACTCTGAGGATTCAGACATTCTTTTCTGCTTCTCTCAGGGACTCTGCTTTCGACTTTGCTTTGTGCCTAATAACCCTTGCATCTTCATATACTCAGTCACTTTGGAAAAAACAGTTCAGTTCCTATGTTTTTGAAAGGGCAGGTAATTTTTCTCTACTCAGCTGTCAAAGTTTCGAAGTGTGCAATTTAAGTGGACACTATCTAGACTGAGCTCTGTCCTGAATTGTAACTTGTCTACATGCCCAACACTATCTTAAGCAATTCACACTTAGTTATAGATAGTTTATGTTTGAATATTTTAAGACTAGAAATCAACCTCAGCTCTTACATTTACTTGCCAAATTTACAACCAAACTATTGGCTTTAAATGTCTTCACTATGGTTTTATAAGAAAGCATCTTAGTAAATGGATTGGCTAGAATTACTGTTAATGTGATAAAACACAATGACTGAGCAATACCTGGAGGAAACAGGTTATTCAACCTACAGTTTCACTTCATTGAAAAAAATTAGAACTGGTACTCAAGCAGAGAAGAACCCAGATACTGGAGAAGAACTGTTTACTGGCTTCCTTCTCATGGCTTACCCAGCTTGTTTTCTGATAGAACCCAGGACCACCATGCTAGGAATCATACTACCCAAAATATGCCGGACCATGCTTCATCAATCAATCATTAAGACAATTCCTTATAGGCTTGCCTCTATCCAGGTCTTAAGGAAGCATTTTCTTAATTGAGGGTCCACTCAGATGGCATTAGCTTGTGTCAAGTTGACATGAAACTGTCTAACACAGCAAATCATATTAGATTTCTAGAATAAAGATGCTGGATTCAGTTTCCAGCATGTGAATGTCAAAGTATTATAGAGAATGATGAAAGAAAGAGAGAAACAAGTGAAGTTTTAATATGAGTAGATAGAAATATTTTTAAAAAAATATACTTTAATAAATAAAGTGAAATATCTTGATGTTGAGTACATCAATGACACCCATGACTAACTTCCGATGCTTATTATTGACTGGGAACATATGTGATATGGGTGGGGGAGGCATGCATATGCCATAGAGCATGTGTGGAGGGAAAACTGTCGTTTTGATTGGGTTCTTTCCTTTGACCTTTATGTACTTCAATTTCAACCAGATGCCCAGACTTCCCACAAAACACTTTAGCCCCTGAGTACTCTTGTATGTCCCAGAAATAAAATTACCATGCAAAAAAGAAAAAAAGTGAAGCATTTTGAAGTTTTCTGTATTTCATATTCCTTGGTATATAAAAATACAGAAGGCTCAGTTATGTTTTCCGTTGAGAATTTTCTTTCATCCTTGATCATTTTTATAAACTAATTCTATAGTGTAATGGCAAATTCAAGCACTTAGCAACACAGGATGTATGACTGTTTGCAGACAGACTGCCAAACAAATTGTAGCACTCAGCCATTTACGTATATTTATCTGTTCTTATGTAAAATGGAGTTATTGATTCTTACATCCATTAATAAATCAGTTTTATGTCATGTAATCAAAGTTGTGTGGGAGTTTCTAATTCAGACTTGCAAATTTTAAGACATGAAATATCATTAAATTTAAACAAAGAACTCTGATCTCAAAATCATTCATTGCTTCTTCCTACCTTTCAAGACAGAAAATTATGCATGCTACTATAAATCACAACCTGTTTCTGACCACTGCACTTCAATAATAAGATAATTCAGTTTAATATTTCTGCTTTATTACAAAAAAAAAAAAAAGATTTTCTGATTTCTGTGAATTTCCCCTCCCCGTCTTTTTTTTATTCCTGACTGTTAATTTCCTGCCTGTTTTCTAATTTTTTGTTTGTGCATTTCACAAGAGCTTAGTTATGGAAAGCCCTGCCAAGGACTGCTGTGATCAGTTGCTTCCAGACCGTGTAAATAACTGCTTATGCAAGCCCACAGACAGCTGAGCTTTATAGAGCACTGAAGCTACTGTGCGCATGGGGTGCTTAGTCATTGTTACGTAACTACTGAAAAGTATTGCAAGATAATGCTGAGAGCATAGTATACTGTATCTAGGGTCCAGAAAGTAAAACTTATAATTTAACTCAAAAAAGGTAATATTCCATACGAACTGATAGAAGGTCTGTGTAAAATTCTCTTGGTAAAAGAAACTCTTTGCTAAGCACCAATGCCTCCTTCCAAACCTCCAGGAGAGAGGATTTACCCCTCACCAAGCCCAGCACATCTCTATTTAGGAAATGAAAAAAAATTAGACTTTCTAAACCTTATCAACCTCAGCCTGATGCAATACCCTGCCTTCACTAGGGAATGATTGGTTTCTTCATCAATTACTTTGAAACATGTTTGTTGTCAAGAATCTTTATTTTCCTGATACATAATAAGTCAGTGAAAGGTTATCAAGTGACTGGATTAGAAACTATCATACTTAGAAGTCACTGATTAATCTAGTCCCCCTTTTTTCAAAATTTTGGTGTGTGTGTGTGCATCCTTATGTAAATACATGATTTTCACCTACCTGAGTGAGAACACCATCACATTTTTGAAGATACATATATAGTACAAAAGCAATAACCTTTCAAGACAGGAACTATTGCTGCCTTAGAACTATTGCTGCCTTAGAACTCTTGCTATATAGAGCAAATTAGCTGACCGGCAAATTGCATAATTCTTACTACCTCTAACTTGAAAGCCCTGCGATTGTTAACAAATGTAAACAGTACTTGGCTTTTCAGGTTATTGCTTGGTTTATTGTTTTGGATGAATTCTGGAGATTGTCTCGGGCTTTTATACTTTCAAGGCAAACCATTTACTGACTGAGCCATCTCCTTAACCACCCCTTCCCCAGAATTTCCTATAATAATTAGTCAGTTCTCACTTAAGTTAGACATTTTACTAATAACTTTATGTGTACATCATTTATGACTTTTTATAAGAGAGAAAAATCTACATTTTTTAATTTTATATTCCTTAGTGTTCAGGATAAGTTTTTAGAAGTGTTGTGGACTAAATACAAAAGTGAAACTTAAGATTGAGAGACTCTGTGTGCTTATTTTAAGCACAAACCATGATTAGAAGCTGCATTTTGAGTCTACCCAAGGCAAATGTGAATGTAGGTGAAAGCAGACTAGTTGCAAATCCATATTAGGAGCACAAGAGGCATTTTCTAGAACCATTTCCTGATTGTGAAAGGTAAGTGGAAGTGAACACTTATGAAGGTGGGCATTCCCTGTGATTGCCGAAACGGTGATGGATTCCAGATTCTGAAGTGTGAAGAAAGTGCTCCTCTTCAAATTTGGTATGCTCTAATTAGGAGGCAGGAAGACAAATGTGTAAAGCTGGTAGTCAGGGAGAGAAAAAGCTATGGGTCTCAACTTTGTAATCATCACTATGTACATAGAACTTGACTCCCATAAGGGTAAAGGTAGATTCACAGGGAAGATGGGTGTTGAAGGAGTATGGGAAAAGAACTGATAAAACAAAAGGGAAAAATAACCTAGTAGTGCTACTTTTGAAGATAAGGAAAATGTTCCTGATTGACATAGAAACAAAGGAACAAGAAAGCAAAGGAGGCAACAAGGTAACACTGCTATAATTGAACATGAATAAGATGTATATCAAAAGGAGGGATTGATCACAATCTCCAATGCTTCCTAGAGAAATACAGACACACGCACACACACACATACACACACACACTAAACATCAGAAGATAGAAGATAATGATTTTAACTGGGGGGTTCTAATTAAATTAGTAAGATAAAACATGACACAAAGAACTTTCTACCTTATAACAGAGATACTCTTACAATAGTATACTAGTAACAATACCCAGGAAATGAAATCAAGCTAATGCACATACCAAACAGTGGAAAATGAAAATTTGCTATGTATGATCAAACCTTCTCCACTTTGGGACTGGCTTTATTCTAAAAAAAAAAAAAAAAAAAGAAAAGAAAGAAAAAGAAAAGTAAAAGAAAAGAGAAAAAAGAGAAAAGAGATTTGAGAACTAGGCCTACAGCTGAACTCAAACTGCACCTAACTACCAGGAATAGTTGTTGTTTTTCCAGGGTTACTTCCAATCTACTTGTTAGCAATAGTTAATCAAAGATTAGTCTGATTGTTTAAGATGTACTTTCAGATCGTTTATGATTATATAAGGCCTTGCTTCAGAGCATCCACCTTTTGGCTTACAATAGTCATTCTTTTCGATACTTGCCAGAATGGATACTCTCTCATATTCTTCCATTTTGCATAAAACCTTGTCTCAATGAGAGTTCTACACTGCTTCACCGAACTGTCCTATGAGCAAGTGGTGAGTAAGCCCAAGTTGAGTTTGTTATAAAGAGACCCTGGTTGGTATTTTGGGCTCAAAGACAAGGCACAGCATATATACAATAGAGTTTGATTCTTTTATAAATAAAGTGAAATTATAAAATTATTGGTAAGTACATGAACTGGATGATATACTGAGTAGTATAATTCAAGCTTAGAAAGACAAATAATGGCCGGGCGGTGGTGGCACACGCCTTTAATCCCAGCACTTGGGAGGCAGAGGCAGGCGGATTTCTGAGTTCGAGGCCAGCCTGGTCTACAGAGTGAGTTCCAGGACAGTCCCGGGCTACACAGAGAAACCCTGTCTTGAAAAACCAAAAAAAAAAAAAAAAAAAAAAAAAAAGACAAATAATACAACGACTTTTTCATATATGGATTCTTGGTTTGAAATATTCATATACAAAACATAAAGAAAATCTGGAAGCTAGAAAAAAAGGGATCATTCTGGGGGAGTTATATTAGGGCAGGGCAATAGTAGAATATAAGAAAAATGTTAGTAGTAAGTGGAGAATAATGGAGTCAGAAAGGCTTAAGAAGGGTGGAGATGAAAGACACAGGAGAGTTGGGATAAAATATTAACAAAAATAAGGGTATATGAAAAAGCCATATAGAAACCTACTATTGCTCATCCCTGTTAAATCTATAATTAGAGGTGATAATATAACATGTATGACATGAAAGAAGGTGGCTAACAACTTAAATGGGGACAAGAATAGGAGAATTTGGAAAAAGTAAGATAGATTTACCAAAACCAAGGGTACATGAAAAAGCCTTGTCTATATCAATTAGTTTTAAGCTAAGTACAATATATACAAACATACACACACACTACACACCCTCACCCACACATACATACACACACACACACACACACACACACACACACACACACACTACACACAGAGAGACAGACAGACAGAGTGATAGAGATATTGAGGGGGAAATACTCGGCATGGATGGACAATGCTGTTCTCAGAAGACTTGGGGATTTTTAAGCAAAAATAACAGTATCAGGAATGATTTGTTTTCCTATGAGTCAGTAATCAGCCGGGGTCTAAAGATCTGCAAAACAACAAAGGCTTTTGCTAAGACTTTTGGTAGCCCACTCTAAACGTATGTTAAAACACTATTGAAGAGAAATGAGTGTACAAGCCACAAGTATTCTTATTATCTTATTATCTATGGAATCAGAAGCAAAATCTCAGATAAATCTTCCAAAATGTGCGATGAGTGGTAATATATAAATACAAGAGTAGAGTCAAAGAGGACCTGAAGTAGGTTGCAGGAGAAATAATATACAATTATTTTTAACTTTTGATTAGGTGCTTAATAAAAAAGGAACACAGCAAGGATGACAAAAACAAAAACATAAAAGAAGGAATATCAACAAAGGAAGAAGGTGAACATATCAAGCCAAATTCTTTGAAGAATCCAACACTCATGGAATCCATAGGATATTTGAAGAATGGAATAACGTGAGATAGACTCAAGAACCTCCAGTAAAGATAAAATAAGGAAGAAAGTGATATATATATGTATATCAGCCCAGTGTTTTGGAATATATGTTTTCTCTTTTTAAACATGAAGTAGGAAGTAGAGGCATCAACTAGATTGAGAAAAATATTTTCTGTTTAAACATTGTAGAATATAGGTATTACTGTGAGGCAATCAACTTATCAGATAGAGTCTATACTCAGGTGACATATATAAGACTAAATTTAAAGTGTGAGTGATCTCAGTGTTCTTCATCTTTTATGAGGCCTATTTTTAATGGTTATTTTTAATCAGAGCTGCTGCTTTCCCAGTCAGTCAAATATTACACAAATGGTAAATGACTTTATCAGATGCCTAAGATCCTTATTACAATGATGAGTTCTGGAATGTCATTTAAGTAAGGAAACATCTGACAATATAGGACTCTTAAAACTAGATAGTGGATTATGTAAAACAAATGGTTAGAGAAGTTAAATTTTTCGTAGCATCCAATAATTGCTAGGATACATACAATAATCTAGACAAATAATTAAAGGCAAAAATATAGCAGTCAGATATAAATCAGGCTTTTGAATGTGACTCTGGTACTGGAGAGGAATAATTCAATCTTCATGAGTAAAACTGATAGGTAGAAATGTTCAAACCAGAGCCTAATGTGTTCATAGTTACTGAATCTTTGAACAATATTAATAAAAAGCAATGTGCACAGAAGTTCCAAATGGTAAATAAGAGATGACAGGTAACAAAAGCTATGAATTCTTTAATTTTAGAAGATGAAAAACATTTAGACAGAATTAGTCATCTTGAGTATACTGTCAATTTTATACAACTAATATGATATTAGTAAATTAGAGAAGACTGATAGATTTTAAAAGGTCTCTCTCTCTGGAATGACATATTTTGTAATATTTATAATATTAACCACCTCTTATTTAAAATATAATAGTTGAAGGGGTTAAGAAATTGAGATATAAATAGCTGTTTGTAACTGACAATATTATAAATGATATACTTGTTGTGATGATTCATTGATAAATTTTAAGGATGAATAATATAATTTTCAAAGTTTCTTTCTATCTTATTATTCTCGAGTACATCAAAATTTCCTAACTAGGTGGTCAAAATTCTATCTTAAATAAGTAATCCTGAGAATTAGATCATTTTTCTCTCTTCCCTCCTCTACATCTCTAAAAGACTCTGAATTGACTAGAAGTATCAAATGAAAACATCTGTCATTACTAAATATCATTGAATATGCCAACATATTCTTTTCTCACTGATGCATCTCTTTAAAAGGTTAACATCTGATGATCTATTTAATATACATAGCAGTATATTTTTTTAAAGTATGGAAGCACACAAAATTATAATAAATACCTTAGTGTTTGTATTTTCTTTCTAGGAATTAAAGCTCTGTCTACTTAGGTAAGTATATTTTAAAAAGTAAAAAGAAAAAATACAAAAATAAATTATAGAGAAAGACAACTAAAAACTCATGTAATGGAACAAGTTTGTGCAATAATTGAGGTTTACCTGAAGGAGAAAGTATGTTTGCCTCATTGTGTATTCATTCTTCCTTTAGTTGTTGATTTTTGTTTGCTTGCCTGCTTTTTCTGTGATGCATAGGTTTTCCTTTACAATTCTCATTTAAATAATAGGGAGAAATTGATAGAATCACTAAAATTCCCAATAACATTTTGAAAAAGGTCACCTCCTTATATTAAGTTGCTAAGAGATATTCTGGAATCAATAGGAATCTGAAAGAATGAAAATGGCAGAATGAATTGCTTGATCTATGCCCCAAGGGGAGAATGGGTTTATTTAACAAGCCCAGACATGAACTGATGTTCTCATGCACACAATGCTAGAGGACAGCTACATTATCCTAGTTCTGTTTCCTACAGTTTCTTATTTTGTTCTATACTAAACACTTCAAATGATGGATCAACTTTCTCTGTACTTATTACATCTAGGTAACATGTAATCACTTGAATTGATATGGCTGTGTGTATATTCTCATATTTTTCGTTATTCTTTGCTTTCTCAGCCATCTTCCTTTCTTTATAAAATGTTCTCATCACTTACATTACTTAGCACATTAAGGGATGATCTCTATCCTTTCTCCGTTTCCACTGAGTAACTGAACATGCTCATCAAGGGAAAACCCAAGTTCAGTTCTTTCATGTATATGATTTCACTCATAAAATAAGATGTAGTACTGTCCGTCAAGAAAAAATATTTGAACTTTTCATCATTAATCGATTTAAAAGGTTATATTAGTAAATTTGCTCTAGCAAAACTGAACTGAGTTTAATTATTTTATATATTATTCAACATAACATGTGACTCTAGATAAATGAAAACTACATTTTAAATTTACAACCCATTAGGAATTATATGGCATTGATATTCAATAACTGTTGAAAAAGTGGTAAGTGTTTTGTCTTAGAAGCAATAATTACAAAACTGCAGACTTTATGGGGGAAGCATAACCACAAATACACAGAAGAATGAAGTGAACAGAATTCTCTTTAAGTTTAGAGGAGCCAAAATTCATTTATAAGTGGTAAGGGACCCAAATATATATATATGATAATAAAGACACATGAAATTCAGGTAGTTATCAAGTTTCTCCATAGAGTGTTACAGAAGAGTAATTATAGCATGTATAAAGAGTAAGTGTTTTGGGATTTAGAGAGAATGAAGATATTAAAAATGATCATTGTTATTTGATGCAGAATAGTCTACACAATTCTTAGGGCACAGTGCATAATAAAAGAGCAGAATGCTTCCTGTCAGCTGTGGTCACAAGAGAAGGGCTTTTGGTTGATAAGAAGCTGGAGAACAATGCAGATGGCAAGATCCTTTCAGGCTCTTCTGGCTTTCAGAGTCTCATTTGAAAACCCAGATGCTATTCTAATGAGTCTCTCTTTATATGTGAATATGCCTTTTTACTTTATACATTTTAATATCCAGTCTCTATTCTGAACCTTTATGATTTTAATTGAATGTCAGGGGTGTTTTATTTCTTGTCGATTTGTATGCCATTTGTACCTTGGTAGGCACTAATTTCTTTAACTTGTGAAAATTTGTTTCTATGATTTTATTGAAATTATTTCCTATGTCTTTGAACTGTTTCTTCTCCCTTTGCTCTAACAATTATACATGGATTTGAAAATCCAATGTCCTAGATTTTCTGGGTGGTTTGGGTCTTATATTTTTTTTACTTTAAAATTTACTTTGATGAAAATATCTATTTGTCCTATCTTGTCTTCAAAACCTGTAATTATTTCTCCTATGACTTATAATCTGTTGGTGGGGCTTACCATATGTGTTTTTGTTTAACAACTTGAGGTTTATTTTTTCACAAACACACACACACACACACACACACACACACATTATTATGTACAGCTATGTATACATAAGTACAAATCCATAATATGTAAGGTATACATAATATGTTTTCATGCATGAATGAATATATTTATATGTTTTCTTCAACATTTGTCCTATGTGATTTTTCTTTTATAGTATTTCGTTATTTGATATTTTATTAATTTACATTTCAGATGTCATTCCCTTCCCCCATCTCCCTTCCCTAGAAACCCCCTATCCCATTCCCCTTCCTCCTTTTTGGATTTTTTTTCTTTTTTCTTTTTTGGTTTTTCAGACAGGGTTTCTCTGTGTAGGCATGGCTGTCCTGGAACTCACTCTGTAGACCAGGCTAGCCTCGAACTCAGAAATCCGCCTGCCTCTACCTCCCAAGTGCAGGGATTAAAGGTGTGTGCCACCACTGCCTGGCTCTCCTTTTGTTTTTATACCATTTCTGTTACATGCAAGTATTAATGTCAGTTCTGGGTTGAGGAAATAGCAACATAATAGATGAAAATAGTCAAGGAACAAGCAAGATAATAAACATAAATAGTCAAAGAACAAGCAAGGCAATAAACAAAATTCCATGAACAATCCCATGATCACTGATTCTAAGGGCTTTTAGGAAGACCAAAATATCTAAGCCTCCTTCCCTGTCCTACCCTAAAGTCATTTTCATGTGTGAAGCCTATTTCCTTGTTCTAGCCTAATATTTAGACTCCTGTCTAAAATTACTTCTTTGTTTTGGCCTAAATTTTAGATTTCTACCTAAAATTGCTTTGTTGTTCTATCCTAATGTAAGAGTCCTACCTAAAGCCAACTTCCTTGTATTTGGACACTGTCATATTTCTGCCAAGTATCCCATTTCCTTGTCCTTGGTCCATGTCAGATTCTTGCTGAGCAGCCCCAAAGGCTGTCCACCTCTCCCCCCTTTTCTAATTTTATCAAAAAAACTGAACCTCTTTTAGGTCATTCTGCCAAGAATGCCTTCCTTACCCATATGAAATATTCATTATCCAAAGTAATGCACTGATGTCTTAGGTTGATAAGGCACTGTGCAGAATCTTACCTGTCCTTAGCTTGCCAGCCTGTTAATTTAATAACTTGGTCTGGGGGTCCATTTTCAGGTTAAAGCCATATACTCTGGCTGCCAACATGTTGATGTTGTTAAAGACAAGCTTTAACTTGATAGACAGAAATAAAAGTATTCCCAGAACAAAAAGAGCTAGCACAATCAAGCTATACATGCCATTCTGGAAGCTTGACCAATATAGAAATACTGACCTCAGGCCATGAGTAATTTTATCAGCAGTATCTACCGCATTAACACTCAGCAGAGCAGCATTCTTGAAATTCATAAGCTCACTATGTAAAGTTAAAACATCCAGAGAGGTGTTAGAATTATGCCAAATACACTGCAAGGGTCTTTAAACTTTTACCCAATTATAGTGACTGTCACTGTAAATTTGAGAACTAACATGAATCCAATGGTATTTGGCATGACACTTAAACTCTGAGCCTCCTTCTGATAATTTGAATAGGAAAAAGAGCATCAATCCATTCTTCCAAATACCTATCTAAATCCTCTTGTATATTCAACACATTAGTAACCTTTTTTACTAAACGATTAACAAAAGTAGCTGTCTTAACTTCTTGTGTCAAAGCAATTATAGAAGCAGTGGTGCTAGCAATTAATGTAATTAAGCTGTTATACCAGCAATAATCCAGCCCACTACCCTCTTGTTTCTGCTTAAAGCCTGACTTATTTCTTCCAGTATTTGCAAGCTTTTTTCAGAAGACCAAGGTTCTGTGATACTCAGGGCAATAAAACAAAAGCTGGTTTATAGACCTTCATAATAGATATGCCAGGTTTCAGCACACTAACACAATGAGAAAATGTACAATCAATACACCTTACATTAAATACTGTAGAAGAAACAAAAGTAATTTTAACTTAACAATTAAAAGAGCCTTAACACATGGAATAACACTTGTTTGAAATCCAGATCTGTACCACCTTCATTTCTTGCTAACGTAACATTATAGAGAACGTCAGATAACTTCCTTATATGTTTCTGAAAATGTCCAGAACCAGCCTTCCAAATGAAGACTGTTATTACCAATATTGGATTGATTTCTAGGCCAATCCATGATTGAGTCTGAAAAAGTGATCACATTTAATAAAAATATAAGTGTCATTATAATTTCTCTTTTTGAGTCTCTGTTCCACAAGGTCTAAAAACTTGAGGCAATGTAATTTATCCCATCTGGGGTATAGGTAAGCAAAGATGAGTCGAGAACATATGTCCAATACAGCTTCCTGGTCACCATTGTCAATACACACAGGAAGCTCACAGGTCAGTATCATTCTTTTTCCTGACATCAGCATGTCTCACCTGTCACTCTGCCAACTACCATGTTCCTTCAGCATCCTGCAGAAAAACCACAAACATGTTCTCTTCCCCATATTAAATGTCTGATAAGAGTCATGCCATATGCCAGTAAGTGGATCCTTCCCTTTCACCTATGCATAAGTATGCCTATATCCACTTTTATTTCAGTATGGGATTTATTTAGTGATACTATACCTTTGATAAATTCTACTCTCATGTCTTTAATTGTTTTAAATATCTTATTCAACAGTTTATGTTTTCAGTATCTTTGTTTAGGTATTACAAATACCGTTTAACATCTTTGGCCATATTCATAATTGCCTTGAAAACATTTACTGTGCTTCAGCTGAATTGCATTTAATATAATAGAGTTTATGCTTTCTCAAAAATTCACATGATGTTGATTGTTCATGTTTGCAATATTTTACTGGAATTTATTAAGCTTAAGTTACAATATTTGAAGTATTTCTTGGTGTACATATTTGGTCTTACTTCATTGAGTGTTATTTCTTGACTGCTGTTACCCACTCTTGGTTCTAGTAAAGTCTTGTGACACTGGGTGCCCTAAGACTCAATCAAGCTTTATGGGTGTAGGGTCTTTTGTAGAGAGCTTCTTCTGAATATTATTTGCAAGTCCAAAAGAATGGGAAAGATGGGATGTAAGTATCCACCATTAAGAACTAGGAAAACCTGTTTCTTATACACAGAAAGAGCCAAGTCCCAAGGGTACTTAGTATAGATGTAGGCTAGCAACAGTGTACAGGAAGTAGATGAAGTCCACTCTCCGAGTCCCAGTCTAGTATGTAAGCTGTGATCCCTGGTCAAGTGAAGTTGTTAGTTGGCAAAGTCACAAAAGGCTGGAGATAAAAAAGCTACAATAAAAAATAGTGGAACCCTGAGTACACACCAAGAGACCATGTTTCTAGAAGATCCATATGCATTTCTTAAATGAATGCCAAAACTATACATACAGATTAAGTTTTTAAATGCTATAACATATTATTCTTGTTTTTTTCTCATAAGATTATGTCTAAATTTGAGACTCTAAATTGCAGCCTATAAATTGTTCCATGCATGGAGATGACCTGTTAACTTTCATGAAAGTGTAACTCTAAAGACAAAAGTTTGAGATATTTCAGAAATCTGTAAAATTTGGCAAAGCATGATAATCAAACAACCTAAAGTAAAAGCAGTTAGGAGTTTCCTTTATAACAAGTAGTAACCCCAGTAGAATATTTTCCTTGTGTCTTTACTGAGAAATGTTTATGGAATCTGAACTATGTAAGTAAAAAAAAACCAATCTGCTTAACAGTACACATGTACTAGAACTGTGTAAGTGAACTTAGTCATGAGTCAGTATTTTAAATATACTGTGGCATGGAAATAAATTATAGTATATAAAATTTTAGTCAGCTTAAAATGAATTGCAATTGACATTTGTAAATCACAGACAGATTTGTTAATTTTTAATATATAAGTAGCTGCCATTGGACCTAATCTACATTAACAATATTATCTCTTTTCAAATAGACATGGAATTTGACAAAATACACATCATTGACATTATCATATCAGCTCAATGTGTCAATAATTTTTGCTCTTGATGTTCTTTGCACAAATGATATATTGCAATTTCTACACCAATTTCCCTTAGCCTCACTCATTATTTATGCTTAACTTGCATTTTCATTGCTATAAATGTTTGCAATTATTTCTTATCAATGAAATACTTCTTAAATTCCTATATACTTTAAAGATATATCAGTATTGTTATTTTGCTCATGATATCGAATAGGTTAAAGAAAAAAACTGGCTTCTCTATGAATCAATAAAATCATGATCGCAAAGTGTTAAAATAAACTAGATAACATATAAATTGTCATCCTTTAAACAGGCTTAATATCTAATTTTTTGACATGAAAAAATAATAAGGTAGCATGCTAAAACACAGAACATGATTTTTAATGTAAGCATATGATATATAGCTAAGTAATCCATGTACACATATACTACATTAAAAACCAAAGTTTACAAAAATTAAAAATACCTGAGAGAAGACACAATTGAAATGCTATCTTTATGTGCTAATATTGACAGGGATTCCTGTTTTCTTGTGACGATTAGGAAACACAAGATTATGTAATGTGAGTGACAGAAAGAAGGAAGTATGGTCAAGCATTTCAAAACTGTATGTTGGGTCTGGGCACATCATGGTTACTTGTTCTCTAAAGTTTTCTGTAGTGATGTCTGTTATAAAGAGACATTTCTTTGATGATGGACATCTCATATATATGTAACAACAACATATTTGCTGTATGTAAAGCTCAGGGATCATGGCAAAGGAGGGCTGAAAATGTAAAACCCAGAGAAACAAGAATATTGTTTCTTCTACAAGTGTCAGAGAAGCTAAACTCATGGAGTCCCATCAGCATAGCTGTCTAAACATGACCTGAATGAGAAAGACACTAGTAGAAATATTAACATGGAAGGAGGATATTCATGGGTCTTTAACCACAAATTGAAACACTATGGGCCACTAGGACTTCCTGGAATGCAGAAAAATAGTCTTCCTCAGGAAAGGGCCCATAAATTAGTTATTCAATACCCAAATGTCATCTGAGAAATCATATATCTACAAGTACAATTATATGGAGAGAGTAGGATCTACACATATACACATATTATATAGCATAAATATATACTATATATAATAAGTATATATTATACATATATAAATAATGCACTTAAATATACATGGAAAATCTCAGTACACACACATACACACACACACACACATATTTAAATAAATAGAGGCCATGAATATGAGAGAGAGATCAGGGGACACCTGGCACAAGGAGGGTTAAAAGATGGAAATATGGACAAGAAAATTATTATTTAAATTATGTGAATGATTTTATTCCTCACTTCAGATCACTGCATTCTCATTAACCATACACAAAATCAGAAAATCCGTAAAGCAATCAAATAGTTATTTGACTCACATTTCCAAATATTTAATGTGACAGTTCCCATAAGTACTAGCATATATTGAGAAATTGTGTATTTAAGACAAACTTTATAGTTTTAGTGTCTGTAGAAGCATTATTGTTTATATGTCTTTGGAAAAATTTAGAAAATAATGCAAAATTCAATATAGTCATGTGCAATTGCTAGCTTTGGATAGCAGAGTCAGCTAAATGACTTTATGACATTACTTATTTTCTTAGCATGAATTTTTACGTCTGAATCCACAATACATTCATATTATTTTGATTACGCCTTGTGAGGAAAAAAATCAATAGCATAAAGAGATTTAATACCAACAAACTCTGTCGATGTAATAAATAGCTTCTGTGTTAGACTACTCTCCTAGTTTTTAGGATTATCACAATTACCAGGTAATCCCTGATCAAAGATCTTCAGAAATGTTCCTTATCCCTAGTCCTTATAACCTACTGAAATGTACAGCATACCCACAACAATTCAGCATGTTAATCAGCCTATAACACACACACACACACACACACACACACACACACACACACAACCTGTAAATTTTTAAAATTTTTCTTTCTTGCTTGTTTATTAGTATTTCATTTTTAAAAATTTGTTGGGCAGTTTTATTTAATTAATTTTAGTCATTTTACAGGTCCCATATCCTTTGCTCATTCCTCAGTTTTGCATCATTAATAGGGAATGTTCCATCAGCACTTCATCTATCCCTGATTACTGACAATTAATGGAAAGGGTGCCATTTTCTCCAGTAGTATAAAATTGATAAGTTTTCCTTACCACAGTAAGTAACCTCCACTCATACTTTGACAAAAAACTGTTTTTAACCTTTTCCATTTTGCAGTACTAAGCAACAAAAATGGCTTGTCACTTTGGAACATTAGTCTAGCTTCCTACAAAGATCACAACTATTTAAACTACAGGATCAGAAATCAGATATTTATATTGACAAAAATAATATTAAAACCTTGTAAACTATAATCAGATTTCAACATTATGCATATTCTTAATATGTGTTCAAGCAAGCATATAAGTGTCTGTGTGTAGTCCTATGCAACTGTGGGGATGTTTCTGAGAATACCTTACATTATGAGTCTCTCTGGCTTATCTAACAGTGGATATAGAAAGGCACCAAGATGAATAGGATGAGCTGGCACAACAGATACAGTAGAGAGCTTGTAGGCAGCCGTGTTTACAATGTAAGCAGCTTGCTTCCAGAGTGGCCAGCTCAGAAACTGGTAAACAAGTCCTTTGAGCATGCGTCGGCCTCGTGCCCCTCCTGAGCGGGCTTATGCTAATGAGGTATTGGCAGCTTAACCTATCCTGAGAGGACACATCACCCAGCGCGCCTAGGGCAGCTAGATAAGCAGCTCGCTTCTGCTGCTGCGCCCTTTTGGCCCTTCGCTTCGCTTCCCTTCCCTTCCTTCCCTGCCCTTCCCTTGCCTTCCCTTCCCGGGCCTTCCCGGTCCGGTCCCCGGCCATACATCCCTATCCTAGTCCCTCGTCCAGTTCCCCGTCCCTAAGTCAAGAGCCGTTCCTGGAATAAAGCTGACTGAGAAGGATCCGACCGTGTCGCGTCTTACTTGCTGGCCAAAGTGGACGCGACATATGGTGGCCCGTACGGGGAACTGAGGACTTCGCCTTCGTGGATTCAGAACTCAGCAGCTAGGAACTGCGGTACAGGTATGTTTATTGTTACAGAAAGTGCCCGGTGAGTAGGGCCATCACAAGGTCCGCGGTAAAGCGGCGTCACAGAAAGTGCCCGGTGAATAGGGCCGTCACAAGGTCCGCGGTAAAGCGGCATCACAGAAAGTGCCCGGTGAATAGGGCCGTCACAAGGTCCGCGGTAAAGCGGCGTCACAGAAAGTGCCCGGTGAATAGGGCCGTCACAAGGTCCGCGGTAAAGCGGCGTCATAAGGTCCATGGTCATAGGTCCATGGTAAAGTGGCAATTGAATCACGAGGAACCTTAGAAGTATCATGTTTGTGTTTGTTGTAGACCAGGTGTGGGTCGGTCTGGGTGTCGTAATTATGTTTTTCCTAGTATGTAGTCTTTGTTTCTATTTAAATTGTCATTGTCCAGGACATAAGTGTAAAAAAGACAAAGGACGAAAAAGGGCCTCCAACATTTATCTTGGCTTAAAAGATTTAGAGACAGAGAGTTCCTCCAGCTCCGATAGCTCAGATGAGGAGGAAGGAGGGAACTTAGACAAGATGGCGGAAGAAGAAAATTTAGAAAAGATGGAGGAGGATCTAGAGAACCTATCAGTTGAAAGGGAGTCTGTGACCCTCTCTAGGCGGAGGAAAGGCAAACATGGGGCAGAGAAGCTTAAACCACCTGCTTGGGAGACGCCCACAGCTCCTCCCCTAGGCCCGCCTCCATATGCGGAGGTTCCTTGGGCTGGTCCACCCCCAGGGACTCCAGGGACTCAATCATTCTGCCCTGAGACTTGGAAGGAAGCACGTATGGCCTTTCCAGTTTTTGAAGATCCGAATCAACAAAGATATCATGAGCACTTGGATATCAAGATGTTAAAAAATCTTGCAGAATCAGTCAGGACTTACTGCGTTAATGCTTCCTACACGCAATCCTCGATAGAAAGGATAGCGACACAGGCCATGACACCATCTGATTGGATAAGTACTGTGAAAGCCTGCTTAACTATGGGGCAATATCTTGATTGGAAATCTATTTACAGTGATTATGCTCAAGGACAGGCTCAAGCCAATGCTGCCGCAGGACAGCCCTTATGGAACCTGGATATGTTTCTAGGTCAGGGACAATGGGCAGGTAACCAGACAGCATACCCGCCAGCTGTGTACGGCCAAATTAGTGCCATGGCTGTTAGAGCCTGGAAGGCTCTACCCAATAGGGGAGAAGTTTCTGGCAATTTAACAAAAATCCTCCAGGGTCCTACTGAGCCTTTCTCCGACTACGTGGCTCGCATGATGGAAGCCGCAGGGAGAATATTTGGCGATCCTGATACAGCCATGCCATTGATAGAGCAATTGGTGTTTGAACAGTGCACCAAAGAGTGCAGGATGGCCATCACCCCCTGGAAAGCAAAGGGCTTGCAGGCTTGGATGAAGGCTTGTAGGGAGATTGGTGGACCATTGTCCAACTCTGGCTTGGCAGCTGCAGTTATGCAGTTGTCTAAGGGTAAAGGCAGGACCCCTGCTGCAGGGGCTTGCTTCAACTGCAGCCGCCAGGGACACTTTAAGAGTCAGTGCCCCCAAAGAGACAGGGAAAGACAAAGAGACAGGGAAAAACAAGGGAATACCCCTCGTCTGAGGCCGCCAGGAATATGCCCAAAATGTCACAAGGGTAATCATTGGGCCAGTGAATGCAGATCGACAAGGAACCCTGAGAGCCAAACGCTGCCTTCTGGTTATGGTAGTACACAGTCAAAAAACGTGCAGCGGGGCCCACGCTTCCAGGGCCCTTAAATATATGGAGCAGTAGAGGGGCAGAGTCAGCCCAACCTACACCGCCCGAGCCTTGGAGAGCCACTCCGGGTTCAGCGGGGTTGGAGCCTCGGAGAGCCACCACAGGCTCAGCAGGGTTGGACCTGCGCTGCACCACCAGACTCGTATTAACACCCCAAATGGGTGTGCAACCTATTGAGACTGACTTCCAGGGCCCACTGCCTCCCGACACAGTGGGTCTACTGATAGGACGCTCTTCTTCCACCCTAAAAGGTCTCATGGTACATCCTGGTGTTATAGATGCCGATTTTGAGGGTGCAGTTAAGATCTTTGCCTCCTCTCCGCAGGGTATCGTGGCCATTTCACCAGGAGACAGAATTGCTCAAATAGTAATGCTACCCAGCTTACATAATGTGTTCCCCAGTAAAAATGTAATAAGGGGGAATAAAGGCCTCGGATCCTCCGGGACTGAAGCCGCCTTCTTATCTTTAGATTTAGACCAAAGACCTATAATAGAATTGGAAATTAATGGCAGAAAAATATTGGGCCTATTAGACTCAGGAGCTGACCGTAGCATTATAGCCCAAAAAGACTGGCCTAAAAACTGGCCCATTCAAGCATCAACCCAAACCCTACAAGGGCTCGGGTATGCAAAATCGCCCGATTTAAGCGCAGGTACATTATCTTGGAAAGACAAGGAAGGAAATGAAGGCACCTTCCAACCTTTTGTGTTATCTTTACCTATTAGCCTTTGGGGCAGAGACCTGTTAAAAGCCATGAAATTGAGATTGACAAACACACATTATTCCACAGAGGCAACAAACATGATGACAGACATGGGATGGCATCCATCTCATGGCACTGGAAAACATCTCCAAGAGAGAAGGGAACCAGTGCAACTGCAGTCTAAAGGGCTGCGCATGGGACTGGGTTTTTCCTAGTGGCCACTGGACCTAGTATACCCATTATCTGGAAGACTGAGGAGCCAGTGTGGGTTTCCCAGTGGCCTCTTTCCTCAGAAAAGTTGCTAGCCACTAGACAACTAGTCAAAGAACAATTAGAGTTGGGACATATTAAACCTTCTATCTCTCCCTGGAACACTCCCATATTTGTTATAAAAAAGAAATCAGGGAATTGGAGGCTGCTACATGACCTGCGAGCCATAAACCGTCAGATGCAGGTCATGGGGACGGTTCAAAGAGGATTGCCTCTACTATCTACTCTACCTCGTGATTGGCCTATTATTGTCATTGACATTAAAGATTGTTTCTTTTCTATTCCACTTTGTGAAAAGGACAGTGAGAGATTTGCCTTTACAGTTCCATCCATTAATCATGAGGAACCTGACCAGCGTTACCAGTGGGCAGTACTGCCTCAAGGCATGGCCAATAGCCCCACCATGTGTCAATTATACGTGGCAGAGGCCTTAGCCCCTGTCAGGGAAAAATTTCCCCAGGTTCATTGTCTTCATTACATGGATGACATTTTAATAGCAGCAAAAACTGAACCTTTGTTGGACCGTGTCTATGCAGAGTTGATCAAACATTTAGACAAAAGACAGCTGATAATAGCTCCAGAAAAGGTTCAGCGAAGCAAGGTAATGAAATACCTTGGGGCAAAAATAAGTATCAAGGACATAGTACCTCAAAAATTTGAATTACGTAAGAACCACCTTACAACCCTAAATGATTTTCAAAAATTGCTAGGGGACATTAATTGGGTACGTCCTTATCTACATCTGTCTAACCAGGAATTAAAACCTTTGTATGAGATACTGATGGGTGATTCAGCTCTTGACTCGCCCTGTCTCCTGACTCCAGAAGGCAGAGCTGCACTTGAGAAGGTAGAAAAGAGCTTGAGGGAAGCCTTCCTAGGAAGACTAAAACCAGAGCTACCCATAATCCTATGTGTCCTTGCCACACGTAATCAACCTACAGGGGTTTTGTGGCAGGATGAGCCACTCTTGTGGGTCCACCCAAAAATATCTCCAAGCAAATCCATTGAACATTATCCCACCACAGTAGCTCGTCTGGCCCAGGAGGGCATTCGCCTATGTGTGCAGCACTTTGGACGAATGCCTGATACACTCATAACACCCTACTCTGCTTACCAGGTGAAGGTCTTATGTGGTACAATAGATGACTGGGCCATTTTGACCTGTAGTTTTGATGGCATTATAGATAATCATTACCCCAAACATCCTTTATTATCCTTTTTCAAGGAGCATCCTGTAGTTTTTCCTTCTGTCACCTCTCATAGTCCCTTGAAAAATGTACCTAATATTTTCACTGATGGCTCCAAAAATGGCTGTGGAGCATACCTAGTAGGGAACTCTCAGCCTGTACTGTGCCAATTCCAGCCTGGTTCACCTCAGGTTGTTGAGTTGCAGATAGTTCTGGAAGTTTTCAGAGCGTGTCATTTTGCTTTTAACTTACTCTCCGATTCTGCATACGTAGTGAACAGTGTCAGAGTCCTAGAGGTCGCAGGACCCATCAGAGCTAGTAGCACAGTGTGCGCCCTCTTTAAAGATTTACAAAACGTAATTAGACAGCGCACCAACAAATTCTTTATCCAGCACATTAGAGCTCACACAGGATTACCAGGACCCTTGAGTGCTGGAAATGACACGGTAGACCTATGGGCTAAGAAAGAATGCATCTTCCTGAGCACTGCTTGGGATCGTGCAACACAGTTCCATCAGTTGTTTCATGTAAATTCTAAGACATTGCAGCAGAGATTCAACCTGCCGCGGGCTGCAGCACGCCAAATTGTGCTCGATTGCCCCCAATGCATTACACACTTACATCCATCGCATGTGGGCATCAACCCTCGAGGCATTTCACCCCTCAGGGTTTGGCAGATGGATGTCACTCACTTTACAGAATTTGGAAAATTAAAATATATTCATGTCTCTGTGGATACTTGTTCAGGTATCATCCATGCTACTCCCCTCACTGGGGAAAGAACTACCAATGTAACTACTCATTGCTTGGAAGCATGGGCAGCTTGGGGAAAACCCCAAACGCTTAAGACGGACAATGGCCCAGCCTACACGGCACAGGCCTTTTCTTCCTTTTGCCAACGCATGGAAGTCTCACTCACTCATGGACTGCCCTACAACCCCCAGGGGCAGGGCATTGTAGAACGAGCACACCGCACGCTCAAAGAATGCCTTCAAAAACAAAAAGAGGGAATAGGCCACGGCCTTACCCCCAAGCATAGACTATCCTTAGCACTATTTACCTTAAATTTCCTAAATTTGGATGCTCAGGGTCAGTCTGCTGCTGACAGGCATCATAATCACCTACGCCCTCCACCAGAGAAAGTAAAATGGAAAGATATTATAACAAACATATAGCAAGGGCCCGATCCCGTGCTCTTAAGGGCACGAGGTTCTGTTTGTGTCTTTCCAGAGGACCAAGAAAACCCCATCTGGGTACCCAAGAGATTGACTCGGAAGATCTCCAGCCCAGCAGTCCCAGACGGAGAAAAGGATGATGAGGGCATAGATCCTGTTTTTGACCCTACTACTGCTATGGATACCGGGTGACTTTATACCTTTGTGGGCCGTCACACGCACCTGGCCAGTGCCTATGCCGGTCCATTCTAACTCCCCGGTCCTTCCTACCTTTTCTCTACTTTTTGTGTTTGTATGCTTTGCCAAAATCAAAACTCTGCGCCTTGTATTAGCCAATGTATCTGCTTGGTTGGATCCCCTTGCAGATAGTAAGGTTGACGCAGAGGTTTTGAGAAACGTGCTTCTTCAGGTAAGTTTGGGATTGTCACAAGGTTCGGGGGACGCCTCGAGCCGGACTGATGACTCCCTAAACATCACCATGCTATTTATGATTTACAGTGCCACCATATCTTTGCCAAAGAACTCTACTAAATGCAGAGTGCTGGGAAGGCAGGAATGACACTGCCTTTATTGTCAGACTGCCTACCTCTGTACCGGTAACGGTGGAGGCTGACCTTAATACCTTTCCCATTTTTAACCTGTTTAAATATAAACTTATTCAGCTCTCTTGCGTCTCCTCTCTCAGGGGACTGTATATTACTCCTTTGGTATATAACTCTCCTCAGTCTCTCAATCAGAGTCGCCTCCTGTCTGAGTACCTGAAAGGAAACCGGTCGAAAGAAGACAAGTACCTATCCAGGAGGCTCCTGTTGCAGATCGCTACCCTGAATGGCACCCGCCTGGATCCCCTTACTTTGGAGGGGCTCACCACTTGGGTCAAGGGTGCCCTCAATTTCTTTAAAGAATGAGCGAGAGTATTTATCTGGGGAGCTGTTGTTCTCCTAGGATGTGGTTTCTGCCTTTGGTTCCTGTGTCATTTGTGCCGTGACCATGCAGGACATAAGGTTGTTGTTTACCAGGCGCTGACTGCCATGGAGGAAGGCACTCCCCCAGGTATTTGGCTGGCCTCCCTTAGGGAGGCATAGTGGGGAGCTTTCTGGACCCAGTAATGGCCATCCAGGCATAATCCCTAGATCCTGACCATCTTGACCATTGCCAAAGGTGTACACTCATGAGGCTCCTACAGCATCACCTCAATGTTTCTGAAGCGGGAGTACGAGGAGCGCCTCGACTAGAGATGTTCTCAATCCTGAGATAGATTCTCTGAAAGCATGTCCGAGTGCATAGAGGTTTTGTGCCAAATGTACCTCTCCCTGAAAAAAGGCACGAAGGCGGGTATGGCAGAAATATAAACTTTCCCATTACAATGCCTTCACTTTGGACAAGGGCTCGGACCTCTGTTTTCCACCGCTGACTTGCTGCGCTAGCGGCGACCTTCTAGGTGTGCTTTCAATCGCCTCACTCCAAACACCTAATGAATGAGTTCAAGCATGCTTGGGTGTGGGATGCCTAAGGTCTGAAGGGTCCAGAGGTAACCTACTTCAAATTTAATAAATAAATAAGGGGAGATGTAGGCAGCCGTGTTTACAATGTAAGCAGCTGGCTTCCAGAGTGGCCAGCTCAGAAACTGGTAAACAAGTCCTTTGAGCATGCGTCGGCCTCGTGCCCCTCCTGAGCGGGCTTATGCTAATGAGGTATTGGCAGCTTAACCTATCCTGAGAGGACACATCACCCAGCGCGCCTAGGGCAGCTAGATAAGCAGCTCGCTTCTGCTGCTGCGCCCTTTTGGCCCTTCGCTTCGCTTCCCTTCCCTTCCTTCCCTGCCCTTCCCTTGCCTTCCCTTCCCGGGCCTTCCCGGTCCGGTCCCCGGCCATACATCCCTATCCTAGTCCCTCGTCCAGTTCCCCGTCCCTAAGTCAAGAGCCGTTCCTGGAATAAAGCTGACTGAGAAGGATCCGACCGTGTCGCGTCTTACTTGCTGGCCAAGGCGGACGCGACAAGAGCTGATGGTTCTGTCCCCATGTGAGTCCAGAAGCTTATATGTCATGAGATCTGGAAGCACAATTTCCTGTGATGCCAGCAGATAATGACCTAGGAAGTCTTTCATGCTTCAATCTCAAGTTAAAATAAAAAGCTGCTATTTTAAAGGGCAGATGTGAAGTAAGACATAACTCTTGTTTTTCTGTCTTGGCTTTAAGGTAATTTTATAAATTTGAAGACAGCTTCCCACACTGAGGAAAAAAAATCTATTTTACTCAGTTTACCTTTAAATGATCAGCTCATGCAAACTCACATAAAACAATGAATAAAAGATTCTTATCCTAAATGATTTTAAAATTAATACATAGGATCTCTGAGGCACAATCAATTTGTCATACAAAAGAAAGATCTTCCTGTGTTGTATCTTAATATTTATGCCCTCTCACTCATTCTCCCACCCGTGTCTGCTGACAAGCACCAATCTATCATTTCTATGATTAATTACAGAATGAGGAAACCATGCAGGTTTTCTCCTTCAAAGAAGGAGTGGACTCTTGAGATGCATCAAGACTGCCACAGGGATCAAAAGCTCAATCCTCCCTATTGCTGGATAGTGTCACATCTATACTACACTGTTGGGTAGGAGAAAGTTAACTATCTGCTATGACACGCATTTGCTAGTTTCTAGTTTTCATTATCATAAATAATATTAGCTAGTATCAATATATCTGTGAGTGTTTTTAATCTAACAATAGCGTGTCCATTTCTGAATTTAATTAGCAAGTGTGATTGTTGAACATAATTATACATATAGATTTAGTTTTGAATACTTAAAAAAATAATTACATTTATTTACTTGGGGTTGTGGCATACCATGTACCAGAAAAGCATATCAGTGAAGCACATTTAGGAGTCAGTCCTCTCCTTCCATCATGTGGGTTTTAGGAACCCAGTACAGGTAAAGAACCAGAGACTGTACACTCTACAAGATGACTGTAGCTCATTTCAAACGGAAAACCAATAGTAACAACAATAAAATTACTTTCACTAGAACAATGTGTAAATTTTTAGAATAATCTAATTTATACTTATTTGGTGGTTCAAATACTTTGTGTCATATATTAAAATTTCTTACCTTCTTTATGACAAAAAATATCTCTTATATTTCCTTACAATTTTAAACTATTTAACAGTTTCTCTCCCTTATAAATGGTTTCTATACATGCTACAAAGCCACTTGCAGAATTAAATATTTGATATACTCTGATTGAGTCATAAATTGAAATCTCCCAAGTATGTCCAACACATAGTATATTTTAACAAAAAAAGTTGCATTATGTCTTTAAATGAACCATTCTGAACCATTTAGGCAAAAAATATTAAAGTAAAATGAGTTATTAGGAAAAATATTGCTAAGTGTACCATAGACAAAACTAAGAAAATATTATCTACTTCAGTACATAACATATCAAGAAAAAAAATGCTTAAATTTTTACATCAATTTCTATTCCACCTATTTAGGAATTTTATAATAATTCTGCTAAAATTATCCTTAAACAAGTTTCCTTTTTCAAATAGTGTCTTTTGAAAGAAAAATAGTATTATAAAAAATGTATAACAAATGAAATCAGTGCAGTTAAGGACTGAAGCTAATTTTGCATTTTTGGAGTTGCAAGCACAAATAAAAAAGCATGAGAAAGTACAAAGCATTCATTATTTATTAGTAGGAATTCTACTAGATGGTAAAGAGACATTTTTCATTCCTTGCGAAATTTCAAAAGGCTTAATTACATAGATTTTCCATCATAGCCATCAAATGAAAATAGAACAATATTTCAAAATGTAATCTTACCTATAAACAGAGAAAATATTCAGCCAGACATATTGATGCATTAAGAAAATTAGTTCTCAATGTAGCTAATGGAATATTAGTTATATAGATTTCTGCTATGATAACTTCATATGCACCCAAAGAGGTGGAATAATCAGTAATTACATCACTTTGTTAATTCTTCAAAAATTTCTAATTAGCTAAATCTTGTTTCTGGGAAAAGCTATGGGATATGTAATTAAAATTGGTGCACAAAAAAAAAACCAGGAAAGTTCTTAAGTTCATTAACTATTATGTTCTCTTCTATTTTATACATAATGGTGAATTCAGGCAGGTGAAGATAATTGCTGCCAAACCTAGCAACTTAGTTTGATCCCTGAGACACACACAGTGGAACAAGAAACTGGTAGTCCTTTTATTTTTCTTGCTTACCATGAAACATACATCACTCCACTCAACCAGGTAAATAAATATAATTTTTTAAAATATGATAAGAAAAAACAAAGTGATAAGGAAAAAGAAAACTTTAAGACAAAATATCTTGGGTTTCTAATTGTTCTAATTGTTCTGGATTCCACTTAAAGTTTCATAGAGATTCATAGAATTTGAAATTAGTTATTAGTATCAGGATTTGTTATGTTTCTTTCTTTAAATGAACTATCATATTCATGTGTGATTTACATTTTCATTATATTTAGAAGGTAATCTAAAACATTTCAACCCACTATCTTTTACTCAGTTTGACCAGGTTTGGGTTATATTACCATGTGCTTGGATTTTATTACTATAAATCTTACTAAACGTTTATGCATCTTTGGTTTCTGCTTGGGTTTTGTTTTTTTTTTTTTGTTTTTTGTTTTTTTTTTTTTTTTTTTTTTGTATGATATTCTTTGAGACTGTCTCCTATACAGTTTATGCTGTTCTCAAACACATGATGTTCTTTATTCAGCCTTAAGCATACTTTCAACTGTCAGAACTCAGAGACATATTATTTGTTGGATTCTTGAAAAATCAGAGTATCTCTGTTTTCAAAATGTAAATTAGAAACTGGATTTTATACCAACTTCTAAGTAAAATTACTTTTCTAATGATCATTAAATTTTTATTGTTAGGGGTGTTGATAATATATAAACTTGCCAAAATTCAAAATTAAACTCTGGATTCCACTTGGGTCTACTGCACAAAACTTGATACTATAGAGAAATAGCACTGGATATTCAATTTGATCAATAATGCTTTGGAAAATGTGATACAAACTATTTTCTTTCTATACTCATTATAATTTTATTAAGGGTTAAAGAAAAACAATTCTGAGCTTTTGGGGAAATAAATCCCCTCTCTCCAACATAGCAGACATTGCTGAAACTAAAGTTTAGTTACTTCCGAAGTAGGATCCTCTAAGCTCCAGAAAGGAGGGTCATTTTATGAACTGGATCATGAATGTGCCCATTTATTAGAAGTGTTCTTTTCTATACAGCAATCAGGACATTAGAAATGTGATAGGTTACAAATATTAGACATGTAAATACCACCCAGAGGAAAATGATCTTAAAAATAAGAATTTTTCTGGCATTTTGGTACAGTGGGAAATGATATTTAGTGCCAATATGAGGTCCTGAGTTTCACCATCTAAACTGTCTGTTGGAAAAGTTGAACTGACTCCAACAATTTGTACTCTGATTTATGACTACTGCACGATCACTCTCACACACACACATACTCACACAAACACTCACTCATACATATAAATACTTCACACTTATAAAAGGCAAAGTGGGAAAAATAGCTCAGCAGTTAAGAACACTTACTTAGTTATCTTCAAAGGACCTAGACTTAGTTTTTAGTATTCATATCAGCACCAAGATATTGAGTAATTCCACCCCAGGTGATCCACATCCTTTCCTGGTTTTTGAAATACCTGAACATATGTAGTGTATATTTATGTAGACACACATATTAATAAAAAGAAATTTTAAAAATCTTTAAAAATACACAAATTGTACTAATGACTGTAAGAATCAGTATGCTGGAGAGGGTTGGGATAAGACTTGCAATAGCAGGAATTAATGAATCAATTTACATGAAATAATTGAAATCCATTATTTGGTAAACCATCTTGACTTTTATAATACTGTTACATACCCATTCTCATTTATGAAGGATGACCATGGTTAAGAAAAAGTAGCTAGAAATGTGAAAAAAGAGACCATACATAGCAAGGTCATATATGGAACAATAAATGTCACAAGGGAATTTCTTTGCAAATTGACCTTTTAAATAATTGAAATAAATATATTAGACCATTTCCTAATTCTTAATAGCTGAATAGTATCCCATTGTGTAAATGAACCATATTTTCTATATCCATTCTTCCATTCTGTATCCATTCCATCTGTGTTGTTTCCAGCTTCTAGCTATCTGGCTATCACAGATAAGGTCATTATGGACAGAGTGGAGCATGTAACACTGTGGTATGGTAGGGCATCTCTTGGGAATATGCATTAGAGTGGTATAACCAGGTCTTCAGGTAGATCTACTTCCAATTTTCTGAGGAACCACCAGATTATTTCCAGAGTAGTTGTATCGGTTTGCAATCCCACCAGCAATGTGGGTAGAGAGTGTTCCTCTTTCTAAACATCCTCACCAACATATGCTGTCACCTGAGGTTTTGGTATTAGCCATTCTGACTTGTGTAAGGTGGAATTTCAGGGTCATTTTGATTTGCATTTCCCTGATCACTAAGGACTTTGATCATTTTAAGTGCCTCTCAGCTATTCTAGATTCCTCCATTGTGAATTCTGTTTAGTTCTATTTGGTTGGGTTTGTTTGGTTTTTGGTGGTTAGCTTCTTGAGGTTTTATATATATATATATATATATATATATATTGGATATTAGCCCTCTATCGAATGTGAGGTTAGTGAGGATTTGTCCTATTGACATATCTTTTGCCTTACAGAAGCTTTCCAGTTTCACGAGGTCCTGTTTCTCAATTCTTGATCTTAGAGCCTCAACCATTAGATTTCTGTGTAGGAAATTTTTCCTGTGCTAATGAGTTAGTGGCTCTTTCCCACTTTCTCTTCTATTAGATTCAGTGTATCTGGCTTTATGTTGAGGTCCTTGATCGACCATGGTCTTGAGCTTAGTGAAAAGTGATAAACATAGATCTATTTACCTTTTTCTATATACTGACTGCCAGTTAGACCAGCACCATTTATTGAAGATGCTTTTTTCCCCATTGGATATTTTTGGCTTCTTTGTCAAAGATCAAGTTTCCATAGTTATATGGGTTTACTCCTGAGTCTTTGATTCTATTCTATTGATTGATCTGTCTGCTTCCATGCAGTTTTCACTATTGTTCTGTTGTATAACTTGAGGTCATGGATGGGAATTCCACCAGAAGTTCTTTTATTGTTAAGAATTGTTTTTGCTATCCTGTTTTTTTTGTTGCTTTTTACATATGTAATTGAGAATTGTTCTTTCCATGTCTATGAGGTCTGACTGAGGAGATCCTCTTGAAGACAGGGATGAGGAGGAATTGGAGAACTGTGGAAGTTGAACCAGGAGGGAGCAACAACTGGATTGTAAAAAAGTAAAAAGTAATATATATATATATATATATATATATATATATATATATAACCACTTCTGTAGTTTGTCTATAAGATGTCCTCTATACTTAAAGTTTGATCATAAGCTTTACTATTTGATACTAGTGGAAGAAGCTGGAATTTCAGAGGTTTGCCTCACCTTAGAAGGGAGTATTATGATGCTGTTTTCAACTTGTTTGGCTATTTACTCCTAGGCCATCACAGACCATAGGCCACAGACCTCAAATCTATGAAGTCAAAAAGAAAAAAAACAAAAAACAAGAGACTCTCCTAAAACTGTGAATCAATCAAAATAAGTCTTTCTTTCTTCAGATTATCTCAAGCACTTTGTCACAATAATGGGACTGTTGGATCACTATGACTGAGCCTGATGATATGTTCTAGAAGGGTAGAAAATGTTTAGTTGAAGGAATATGTGGACATACAAAGAAATTGGTTTGAAAGATCGTAGACTTCCCCAAAAGAAGCTCAGTGGGTAGCTCTTCTAAGGTTAGAGAGGACTGAATGCTGATAAATCAGTGAGGCTCAGTTCATGAGGTTATAGACCCAACGGAGGATTCATTCTAAATTGACTCAGTCATGCAACATTCTGGAACAGTACTCAACCTCATTCTGTTTGTGCCTAATATTTATGAAAGCAATGTTTAAAATCGACAGTCTAGTTAAGCCAGACCAATAAATTTCATGACAGCACATTATTCTGATAGCAGCCTGGATCGTACTGGCTGCTTTTAAACAGATTTCAAGAAAGAAACAGAAGGCCAAAGAAGAAATGTGCAATGTTTCAGACATGGACATTCTGCACGCTGAAGACATCAGGATTATTAAAAAGAAAAAAGAAAAAGAGCCAGGTGCTTTGAAAAGGGAGAACAGGAAGACTTCCTGGGGGAATCTCCAAGAATAAGCAAAATTCCTCTATCACAAGCAAAAATAAGTGAAGGTAAAAACTGTTTTTGCAGAATTGCATTTGAGAAAGTACACAGGGCTAGCCTGCACAAAAGGGGCTCCTTAAAGAGTTGTTTCCTCAGGATGTTTCTGCAGTACCTACCCTGTTGGTACTTAAAGGCTGCTGAGCAATGGCTTAAATAGGGTTTGCAACAGCCAAAGATATTGGCATCAACTATGTTATGCTGGCTGTGTAATGAACATCAAACAAGAGTTATAGATCAAGCCTCCAGTGAAAATTTGAAGGAGACCTTAGTAACTGAGCCTTATATAGGCAGATTGACATAGCTGGAAGCAGTCTTTGCAAAGGCAGGGAATGAAGTTGTGATAGTTAAGTCATAAAAATCTGACCCAGAGAACATGGGTAAAGTCCTATTTCTAAGGATGTCTCTCCCACAATCCCAATGGGAGCTTTTTGCTAGTATAAAGTTTGTTATGGTTGTTCTGCTTCTGTCTGTGGCTATTGCAGTGTGAGCACTTGGCATCTGCGCCCCTCAGTCTCTCTGTACCTCTTGTTTCATCTCTCATACGTGGTTGATCCCACATTCCTACTGAAGCAGCTGCGTGTCTTTACCTGTCACTTTCATTTTTTCTCTCCAAATTTTCTCTCTAGAATATATAATTCTATATGCATCGCACAAAGCAAATTTAGTCATACTCAAGACAACCATGCCTCCTCTAAGTCACTTCTAACAAAGTGGAGATAGACTGAGTGCATTTTGATTTGGAGTCATGTTTAAATTTTTATGGTTTGGATCCTGGATTTATTCTACTGCTCATGTTCTAAAAGCTTGACTGCAAGGCTGAGATGTAGAATATTTAGGAATTGATTAAATGATATTATTGACTTCATTAATGGTCTATTGTTATTTGTAATCTAATAAGTATCAAAAGAAGGTATTATTATACACTGATATTAATTTAAAATATAGAATTCTTCACACATTTTAATACTGTCTTAACAGAATCCAGGCCATGCTTCTCTATATTATTCCAAAATTATTATATGTACTGCTAAGCAAGCAAGATTGCTTATTTAACATCCTGCCTGCCATATTATAGCAGCTCTCCCCACTGTCAACCCTCCAGCACTATAATGTTTTGCCTTGTTTGTAATAAAAGCAAAGCAATTGGGCTATCCAAGGCCTGAAACCTCAAACTCATGAATGTCTCCTTATTTCAGTTGATGTGATATGCTTTGAGTGTATAATGTCCACTTAAGGCTCTCATGTGATGCTATTGGGGGATAGGAAAACTTTAGGATATGGGATGTGATGAGGGTTCATACCCCAATGCTTCATGTGGATATGAAGAAATTCATTGGGAGTATGTGATTGAAGAGATATTATATTTTTGTAACACTAATTTTTTTCTCTATATATTCTCTGACAACTCTGAGTTATACAACTAAATCACATATTCCACCACAATGTATTGTAGTGCCACAAAGCAAAAAAGGAACACAAATATAGGCTAAAACATCAGTCACTATGAACACAAACATACACACATACACACAGTCAAATTTCAATACTTCATATAGAGGTGGGAATTTGAGGAAATCTTACTGCATTGCTATGCTCTTTGTTAACATCTTTTACTTCAAAACGCATAATTATAAAACTATTTAATATGTATTTGGCTGTGCCAAAGTTCCATTTCTTTCCATTTTACTTATTTATATGTCAAATATTCCACTGTAAATAACATTATTGTGAAGCATCCACTGGAAATAGAACAATGAAAGAAACTGCAACGATCCATCAACACTCTGTACCAGCAAGTTTTGGAGAAGAAGAAAAAAATCTTTAAATAAATGGATGTTTAATGAATGGGAGGTGAGACTTGCTTTAAAGAGGAATAAGCAACTGTTGATAGAACTACAAAACTATATTCAAATAAAACATTGGAGCAAATATCTCTGTTAAAGAGACAACTGGGAACAGTGAGATGACTCTGCATTAAAAGTGCTCACCATGTGAGTCTGAAGACTTGACTTTGATCCCTAGAAGCCCTGTAAAGTGGAAGGAGAGAACCAACACACACCCCAGAGTTGGGCTCCAGAGAATTCTCAAGGAAATACCCCAAGTAGAAATTACAACTCAAAGTTTACTGGATTCTCTGAATGATAAAAGGGTCATTTTAATATTCTCAACAAAATAGATGTTTGATCTGATCTGAGATTTAAAATAATATAGTAAACACTCACAAGAATCTGACAAGGTGTAAAGAGGAAAACATCTGTAGGTAATGTCACCTGAATGTTCAGACCACAATGAAAGCAGCGGATGGAAGAGGAGGAATACTGCAAGATGAGGAAAAAAATCCAGAAGCATTGTATGAAAACTGTGGGCAATTCAGGAAATGAGGATGAAAATTAACAACTGACTAAAATGAGCATGAACATATGGAAATGGCAGAATAATAAGAAGAAAATCTGTGGTCTGTTTTTGTTAAAATAAATAACATGGCTGCAATAAATCAGTGGTAAGAGCACTTGCTGCTCAAACACAGTAAACTGCTTTCAGATCTCCAGAACCTATGTAAAAGAACATTCTTGGACTTGTGCACCTATAACGCTGGTGTTATGCAGCAGAAACAGGAGGAAGGCTAGAGATTTGAGTCCATCACCCTGGATCCGGATTCAGTGAGACACTCAGTCTCAAAGGAAGAGGAAAGCATGACACTATGTACATACATATATACATACATATATACATACATACATACATACATACAGCATGACACTAGAGATCTTTCTTCGTCTCCATGCATGCTAGATTATGCTTACTTGCACACAAACTTGTATGCACATATGTGATACACTCACACATACTGAAAAATATAAATAAAAGTAAGTTAATATAAAATAAGAAAAATGTTAATATGATCACCAATAGCAAATGTGGAATAGTAAAGATACAAGAGTCAGTGGCCACAATTGCAGAAGTGTTATATGTGAGTGGGTCAGTAGGTTCAAACAGAGGGTCTTACTCAGGATGAAGTCAGGATGGTTCAGACCAGACAGATTATGTGGCTAAGACAGAATTTGAACATATCACATAAGCACCAAAGATTTCACCATCTATTATTGGCAATTGTTTAGCTAAGCATCATTATAAAATTATTAACAAAATAAAGTAGTTGAAAAAGAAAATTGAGCAAATAGTTTTCTACAGTCATAAAATATAAGTAAGAGTAAAAGAATCTGTAACTTTACATTTAAAGCATGACCTGTGGGTTCAACTTTTTTCCAAATATGAACTGATAAATTAACCATTTCTACACTTTATTTTCCTTTTTAGGTGAAAAGATTCAAATAGCTAATCCAATCCCATGTGCTCACTTTTAAAAGAAGATGCATTTTAATATTTTAATTAGCATATATATTTGCAACTTAGTGAATATGGTCCAAATGAAAAAAGAATGAAAGAATCCATCTAATAGAATCAAAACAGTCACAGGCAAGCTGGAAATGGGTCAGCTACACATGGAAGACACTTTTCTCTCCTTCCAAAAGGTCCCCATCCTTTTTCTGGTTTCTGGGATGTATGCAGCTGGATGCATGTGATAATTTTTGCTACTTTCCTCTTGCGAGTTGTATGTTATATTTGAGCAAGACAGACTGAGGTCAGCTGCAGCCCTTCCTGTATATTCTAATGACTCCAGATTCAAACACCTGGCATTTATTTTTGGTTGCAATTGGGAGATTATATAACTTACTAGCAATATAATTGGTGACACTACAACTCTAGGTGTTATGCAGCTAAGGTTAAGTTGTACTTGAAATGTAAATATCGTGCCAAATCTGGTAAGAGACAATAAGATTTTATAGGTTTTTTTATTCTGGTAAAGAAAAGAAACAAAAATAGAAGAGAAAATTTAAAGCAATTTATTGAATAATATACAGTAATACCACAGGGCTATTCATTGGAGGATATTGAACACAATTATGCTATTGTGCTTATTATTATTTTGTTCCACTACCACAGTAGAATTTATTTCAAATCAATTGGTTACTCATTTTCTGAAAGTTTTCACTCACTGAAGTTAAACTTTCTGATTAGGTCAGGATGGCCAGAGAGCCCCAGGGATCCACCCATCTCTCCTTAAGTGCTGGGATTACAATCAGCTGCCACTTCTCTTGACTTTTTTGTTACCTCAGGTACCGGGAATTAACTCCTACTCTCAGACACGCAATGCTAGAACTTCACTAACTAAGCTTTCTTAACACGTCATTGTTATGTTTCTCTAAGTCTTTTTAATACATTTATGCTATATTTACTTGAATGATGTGCTTGGCACAACTATTTTTCTTCTTTTACTTTTTTAAACAATTTTTGTGGTGACATTGACCCCTTCTATATCCTTCAATTCTGCCTCTCCTTTTCCCACAATATTCCCTGAGGTATGCCAAGTGTTTGACTGTGAGTCTGTGACAGTTTCTAATCAGCTTCTTCCTTTGGGCCAGTGAGCTTGCTCACCTGAGAGCTGTTTCCTAATAAACCTGCATTTATATATATTTTTATTTGGCTTGAATTGGCTCATTTCACCAGGGGAGAAATAACTTGTCAACTCCTGTCTACAAGTATAGGAAAATATCATTAATATTGTCAGGGGTATGTTGTCTCTAGGTGGCCTAGTCATTGGATGGCTATTCCTTCAATTTCTGCTTCTTTTTAATCCCTGAACATTTAGAGTCAGGAAAAATTGTGAGTCTAAGGTTGTGTGGCTAGATTAGTTGTTCCATCCTTTCTTTGGAGGAAGTAACGCTTGGTTAGAGGAGGTGACCATTTCGCATTGCATGGACCCTATTGTTAGGAGTCTTAGGGTCACCCTCATAGATCTCTGAGAGGTTCTCTTATTCTAGATTTTGTCCCAGAGATGCAACCCTGTTCCAACAAATCCCAGTTCTCTCTCCCTTAGTCATTACACTTGATCCCTCTTGTTCTCCTCCCTGACTCTCTTCCATCCAGGTCCTGCCCTCCATCACAACCCCCCATGTCTATTTTCACATCTCAGTGATATTCAAGTAACCTCTTTTGGCTCCTCCTTCTAACTTAGTTACTTTGATTCTGTGGATTATGGCATGATTATCCTGTACATTATGGCTAATATCCACTTACAAGTAAGTTCACAACATGTTTGTCTTTCTGAGTTTGGAATGACAAACTTAATGACTATTTCTAGTTCCATCCATTTCAACTAACATGGCCCCTTAGAAGCTCTCAGAGACTGAATCACCAACCAAAGAATCTTCATGGGACAGATACACACACACACACACACACACACACACACACACACACTTCAATGAAAAGAACATAACTGCTGCATTAAGCACAGAGTGCATATGCAGACACTTTGTTTTCACAGATATATAAAATTTTCTTCACTACATATTACGTTGTGGTTTTTCTTTAGCAAAAGTGTTATTTTCTTTCACAGAGACATTTACACCACATTTTAAAATGTTATTTCTTTATCAGCACGTGCGTATGTGTGCGTGTGTATATGTGTGATGTGTGTGTAAGTTTCTATTCTATTAGGTTTTCACATTACTCCGTGTGAATCAAAGGACAATTTGTATGAGTTGCTTTTTTCCTCTACATCATGTGAGTCCTGGGGATGAAACACAGGTCAGCAGGCTCATCAGTAGTTGCCTCTACCCTCTGAGCAATCTCATAGGCCCCGAGGTTACTTCCTGACTTCACTGAAGAGAGCATAACTGTTGCATTAAGCACAGGGTGCATGTGCATACACTTTGTTTTCACAGTTACATAAAATTTTCTTCACTGTATGCTACATTGTGTTTTTTTTCTTTGACAAAAGTGTTATTTTCTTTCATGGAGACATTTAGACAACATTTTAAAATATTATTTCTTCATCAGCATATATATACATATTTATATATATTTGCAAATGTTCCTACTAATACCACAATAACTGAGTAAAATCATGAACAAAAGAATTCTGTTTTGAAGGAAGTGATCCTCATGGAACATGGAGCAGACACGTTCACCCACTCAGGTTTTACCGTATTTACTATATTGATGGGCATATCTGAACTGATGTCCTTCAGTGTGTTATTTGATTGGCTAGATTTTGCTGTGAGCCCTCTCAGAAGCACAACCCTGTACTATTTTCAACATCTTTATTTTCCAGTAGTAGCCAAAATCTCATAAAGAAAGGAGAGAGAGTTTAAGAAAGCAAGTGTGAATCATTCGTATGAACATGTTTTACTGATACATCAAAGGAAAATCCACAACAATTAACTAGTAAAATCAGCAAAAATATATGAATGTTTTATACCCAAAAAGAAGTTATTGTATGGCCAAATTTACTTGATGTAATTTGTAGAATTATTGATGTATTTCAAATAACTCAAAGAGTATGGTAAATGAATAGATCAATAATAACAAATACATGCATGAAAATGAAATCATTCATTTTAGAAATTGATCACAGAATTTCAAATATATATTTGTACAAGTAAAAAGGTATATTAAGTTACTATAAAAGATAATATTTTGCACTGTGAATAAGATTTCAAATTTGTTCTAATGCAATATCACTGTTAAAAGTCTTATACAAACACCAGTTTTCTATAATCACAGAGTATATTTAAAATTATATCGCCCTTAGAAATACATTTTTAAATAGCTTATCTCTCATTGTAGGCTTATATTTTTCCAAATCTATTTTAGTAAGGGTTCTCAAATGCTTCTACCCACCTTGTAGGGCATTGTCCTAAGGTAAGGGAGGAAAGATAGTAAATAGGACAAGGTAAGGTGGCCAGCCATGTTCAGAAGTAGTTCTTTGGATTGATTCCAATGTCTGTTGTCAAGATACCGACCCTCCAGATCAGTCATATCCAAATAACAGAAGTCCAGTTTTAAATGGGTCACCAAACACAAATCAGCAGCAGCAGCAGCAGCAGCAGTGCAGTCCAATAGAAACAGCCAGGCCTTCGCCTAATCAGCATGAGTCAGCTGGAGTGATCAGAACCAGCCAGACTACCAGGAGAAGTTCTTGGCAGTGCCTCTGTCAAGGAAGTGAAGATCAGTGAAGACTTGAGACCAATGAAGCATTCATTGCACAGAAAGCAATGCAAGCATGCCCTGACTGTTGAGTCCTACTTACATTCTCTCCAAACATCACATTTCCTCACAGCTGTCTGTTTCAGCAAAGCATCACATGAACCTGCTACAGGAAAGCATCATATGACATAACCAAAGAGTTCTACTCTAAACATGTTTTGGGTAGATATGTCTTCAAAGGATAAAAAACTTAGTGTATAAAGGAAAAGAGTTTTTATCAGTTTCTGAACTGTTTCACATGAATTTTCCTGGTGATTCAAGGCAAATGTTAACTTAAACATTTTGTTTTATATTATTGAAACCTTCAAAGTGAGAAATGAATTTATGAACATACATTAAAAACTACATAGCCCATGAATATAAATGTTCATACCCAAATGTACATCATGCCATTATTGTATTTTCTGCAGACCTCCTAAGAGAATTGTAATCACAGGTACATTAACATAACAAGCACCTCCCATTAGCTGTTCAATATTTCTCCAAATTCCAAAACAATTTCATTGTATTTCTTTCTTTCTTTGTTTTTGGATATTTTATTTATTTCAGATGTCATCCCCTTTCACCATTTCCCCTCCTTAGAACCCCCAATCCCATCACCCTTCCTCCTTTTTGCTTTTATGCCATTTTAATTACATGAAAGTATTAAGGTCAGTTCTAGGTTGAGAGTCTAGCAATACAATAGATGCAAATAGTCAAGGAAGAAGCAAGACATTCTCTTTCTAAGGATTTCAAATGTCAAAAATCCTAGTGTTTTCTATAAACACACTAGTAACTTTGACCAAAAAGTATTTTGTTTTATGGTACAGGATAGATGGCAGAGGCATCTTTACACTGCTATGGGGGTGATCTCCAAGGCATCAGCTGTCACAAGGGTGTCGCCACTTGACAGTTCAATACCTGCTCATCCTGTGCTCCTGACTTTGCTGAGCTCTGAGTAAACCGTGCTGTATGCAAACTGTCAGGAAGAGCCTGACATATCATTAGTACTGACCTCCAGGATGGCAGTCCCAATGTGAAACCAAACAGCATAGCTAATTTTCATTACAGTTAAATTAATCTTCACATCTTGCCACTTAGCATTGAACAGTGAAAAAGTCCCAAACAGAAAGCATTTTATGAACTCTGTGATGAACTCAACAAAATCCTAAAGCTAAGAACTCCACAAAGAAGGCTGCATTTTAAAGGATTCAATATGAACCTTTTAATAACACAGATAAACCAGCCTTCATAAGCACAGGGGAATTAAAATGTTCTGTAGAGTTCATGGCAAGGATTTCATATGGACCCACCTCAGCAGCATTGCTGCTTTAATGCCTTCCCAGCTCAGATGCATCAGACAAACACCAGCTGCCACCAGAGGCACAGGTACTGCCTGCCTTGCCAAGCTCTCTGATAATGTTTTGCATAGGTTCTTGTGACCTCACTTGAGCTCAGAATGTGTGGGAAAAATGAACAACACATGAACTCTACCATGTGCACTCCTGCGAACAACAGGATGAGCAAGTGTCTACTGATGCTCTGTGCAGTGAGGCAAATGAACCAATTTTCTGGCATTTGCTTCTCAGAATTCAAATATCGCATTGCTAAGACATTGGTGGGGGAAGCAATCATCTTCCAAACCTCCCAGACTATCACAGTGGTGCATGATCTCTCTTGTTACCTGTGGAAATCAAAGGGATGACCACACCATACATAATCACTTAAAGCTACCAACACAAAGATCATCAAATTGTTACAACATACATATAGTGTATCTTATGCTCTGTTTTTATTTTTTCAACTAAATTTTAGAGAAAATATATTTCTAAAATTAAAGGTTACATTTAAATACTTAAAGCACTTATATCTGCATTTTAATACATCGATTGATTTCTTTCAAAAGCAGACCATTATTTGCAGCAAATAGTATCAGGCATCTTTGGAAGAGTATTAAATCAATGAATGGTCTTTATTCTGCTTCCTGAAATTGCTGCACACATGGATCAAACAGTGTCTGTTTCATACCCCTGAGTATGCGAAGAAGATATGCCTCCAGTGCATACTGGAAAGTAAACTCAAGGGCTGGTGCACTGAGTTATACCTGGGACCCCGAAAGCCAAAAGCAGCCAGCTCACTAAGGAATTGAGCTATCAGTTATGGGAGAGCTCATTTTGTGCAAAGGCTCTGGACAGCTGGCTGAGGAAAGTGGCAGAGCTGCACATGGTGACAGGCTCTGGAGACAGTGACTACATTAGCAGCATGATATGTATACAGTGACTCATATTTTTCTCCTTTCAGCCATTCTCACATAAATAGCAAGAGCATCAGCTATAATAACTGAGTAGAGATGTGAAATATCAATGATATATTTTTAATATCCTCAGTGTCTGAACATTTACTATAATTTAGTGGAAGTCATGTGACACAAGAGAAGACAGCAAAAGGCTTTAAAAGCAGATAAGCCATGGTGTAAATCCTGGTTTGATCATTACAGGTTTAGTGACCTTCAGAGTGTTAAGTCTTTAAGGTCTCACTTTTCTCTGCTGCAACAATACTACGAAATATTTCTAGTATATGAAAAATCAGAAATAATATTTTAAATTAAAAATGTACTGTCACTGGAGCATCACAGACTAATTACGATTTGATTGTATGAAACTGGAATTCCTGTGATTATTATATTGGTCTTGATGCTTGAGGAAAACTTAAATCAGATCTTGCTAATAATTAAGACAACATGTTTTGACTTTGAATAGCACATTTTCAACTTGGGCAACACCTAGTTTCCTAAGAACACAGTTATGTAACTTATAGATAATTTAAACTATGCATGTGCTTAATGTTCTTTCTGTTCTAAGCTTGAAAAAGATGCTTCAGTGACTGAAGCCTACCACCAGGAGGAGCTCCATAGTTCTTGATGAGTTTTTCTCAGGATCGGCTTAATCCAAGGCCAATACATAACAGGCATGACAGATGGAAGGCATGAGTTTTTCTTAGTCCCTTAGATGTCTTAGTTTTTCCACTTCAAATTCTTAACATGCATTGCTCCGGGGCTTCAGGTAGCCATGGATTTAACACAGAAAGAAGGCCTGCTTGAATATGAAAATATTATTCTCTAAAATGGCTGTTTTAAAGATGTGTGCACACACTTATTTCTACTCAGGACTGATGTGGGGTGTGAATTCCAGCTTTTTCAGATTTATTTAACCTCCCTTCTTTCTTCCTTCCCTCCCTACTGCTTTAACTCCCCTTCCATTTTTTTTTTTTTTTGTTGTTGTTGATAGTCTTGTTTTCTTGTTGGAATAGTAATACTTTGAGTAGATTTGAAGCCTTATGTTAGTTTCACATATTATCTGCCAAGTTTCAAGAACTGAGGACCCCATTACAGAGAAGGAGATTTAAGAATTAAACACAGAGTTGAGAGTATTAGATATCTTGTGACTTGTTACTTCAGTTAGAAGGGATATTTAAGTTTTGTGTTTTAAAATTCTGGAGGCCAGGCTGTAAAAGTTTTGTGAACAATTTCCTTTTCAGAGGAAACTACCACATGTGTTGGCTAATTGGGTTATATCTTGGATCATCCACTTGCTAATTTTACAAGCTTTTACACATTTATAATATTCCTATGCTTTTTCTCGTTAGATAAAAATTGATATTATATATATTCTTCATATGACTATCAATTTATATAATAGTCAAGTACTTGTTACTGGACAATAACAATAAACTAATAACTTTCGTTCACCATTATATGAGTCTGGACAAGTAGATAAAAGTTATACTGTGATATTTGAAAGCTGATAGATGTAGCTAGAATAACAATAAACTAATAACTTTCATTCACCATTATATGAGACTGGACAGAGACTGTTCTAGGCTATAAAATATAATGCTGTACAATAAGCTCCAGTCTTCATAAACTATATTTTAAAATGTATACATACACACACACACACATACACACTTACAGAGACAGACAGACAGACAGGTAAAGCAATATAAGCAAACAAATTAAAACCAAAAGTTAGCAAAATTTTCAGACATAATTTTTCTGATAGGACAAAGCAAAAATGGTTAGGGGTAATTTTGTTTCAGACTACAGGAAGTTAAGATATAAAATTATTGTCCTGATGTTTAAAAATATGATTAATTTTTAATCAATCAATATTACTAAAATCTTTTAGTAAGCTATTGGAGTTATCATTTCTGAGAAGCTAAAAATATTCAATGTAAGTAGATGCATGAGTATTAAAGTCTATTTTGAACTAATTTTTTTTTAAAAAAAATAGACATTTGCTTTAGAGGAAAAATACACTGCATATATTTATATATATATATATATATATATATATATATATATATATATATGTTTGTGTGTGCGTGTCTGTGTGTGTGTATGTGTGTGTTAGCATTTTTTCATGATTGCTCAGATTTTCTTCAAAGAAAATGGCTTAAAATATTATATCCCTTTCTCAGTTCTTTGTACTCTCTTTGTAAAGAGAGTAGGTCTCTGGGTTTGGTTTTCATGTTTCCTATGTATTTTTTTCAACTTCTCTTGTATAAGTAGATAAAAAATATACTGTGATATTTGAAAGTTTATAGACGTAGCTAGAATAACAATAAACTAATAACTTTCATTCACCATTATATGAGTAAAATTTGTTCTCTTCAAGGGTGTTCCTTTTGGTCATTCTTGAGATTATGTTGCAATGCATTAATGTTATAAATTGATTCATTCTCCAGCTTATAGATGTTAAGATGTCTCATATTTTCAATATTAAAAATGAAGTTATGAATACTTGTTTCCTATGTGATCACTTTTTAATCAAATCAGTATATTCTTCCAGCCAGAATATATCCCTAGTGAGACACAATAGAGCTGGAGTGTGCCACTGTGGTCTGAACCTAAGGAATTTGAAAAATCAATGCATAAGGGGAAGGGGTATCAGTCCTATTATTTCCAAACAACCAGTATTTTACCCTGATGTATATTCAAAATCTAGTATTCTTCATATTTCTTTTTATTTTAAGGAAATGTTGCTCAAATGCCAATTAGATGTATAGTGCTGAAAGTATAATTTCACTAAAGGCACACGAAAAAAGAGTTAATAATGTGATAATGCACACGAAAAAAGAGTTAATAATGTGATAATGCACACCCAAAATTTCAGGTCTTAGAGGAGTTTATACCAGGAAGTCAAGGAAGTCACACTAGGAAGATCAACTGACTTATCCTGAGAAGTCAGGGTCATTCTGAGTTACCTGGAAAAACGAAGACTCCAAGAGTCAGAGGATGGGATAAAGCAGAGCAGTAGAGTGACTGCTATCGTAGATGTGGGCCTGTGTTGAATTTGGAGCTATGAGGGAGAAAAAACTGAGTAGCTTACAGAGATGGATCTTGTCCAATATCTGAGAACTTGGAATCATTGCAGGATGAGCATACATTCAAAGGAATTTGTGTGTGTGTCTTCGTTTTTATGTGTGGACTAGATTTCCAGTACACATTTCTGGCTGGTGATACTTGTAAGAAATCCCCTAGAACAGATTATCAACTTTTCTTGGAGAAGAATACATCATATGTGTTGTCTTTAGAATCAAGGTAAATAAACTGTTCCTACAAACATCTATTAAAGGGTCTATATTGCTTATTTGTTAATAAATTTTAATTTATTATTATTAATACTAAAATTATATTATTTCTTTTGGACATTGCTTTACATGCCTTTGGACTTATTGTCTTTGCCTATATTCTGTTTCCTTTATAAAAGCACAAATGTGTGACAGTTTATCATCTCCAGTTAAAATCCTCAGACCAGAAATTGATCTCTTGACATGGGAAACATTGCTCCCTTCTCTTTTTCTTGCTTTATAAACCTCAACATAAATACAGTCCAGATTTTGACACTGCAAACCAGGCACTGTTGCTCTTAAGCTCTGTGCTTAGCAGGGTGTTTACTCGGTGCCATGTATAAAAAAGATCTTCCTTTCAGATGAAGGACTGAGTGTCAAAACAGCAGGCTAGAAAGGACAATCTCTAAGCTCATCAGCCAGAGCTTCTAACACACTTTGGTTTTCTGATCATGTCAGGTTGCCTACTTGTGTGCACTTTGACATTCTTCTAGATCGTATTAATTTTCAATCAAACATTTTTTTGTGTGTGTGTTATAAGCTACACCCACCTTGTAATACATGTCACCACTCTAGGATATTATCTATTGTTTAGTCATTTGTTTATAATGTTTATATGTTTGAATTACATCAGCAACCCAAACATTAACTATAGCAGAGTTTAAACTCATTAGTTTCGTAGCTTCATATTCATGGTAAAGCAATTTTGAGACAATTTTCTCAAAATATTATATCTGTTTGGCATTTACAAAGTCTGTGAAATGGAAGGAGAGGGAGAGAAAATATGTAGACAGATAGATAGATAGATAGATAGATAGATAGACAGATAGATACATACATACATACATAGATGCATAGATAGATACATAGATATATACACAGATAGAATATGCTACCAGATAATTCAAAGCAATACCTGCACCCTGAAATAATACTTCAATGAATGACTTATTGCTATTATATTTTGTCATCTTTTAAAACAGTCATGTTAAATACTATTTTAGTAAATATAGATAAATCAACATGTTTAAATGTCAGGACACATACATTTAAACTTTTACATGTAAAGTATTTCTAACAAAATGTTTCCCTTTATAAACAAAAACATTAAGAATATTAAAGCAAATAAGAGAATGCTTTTGGGATTATGCTTTGCATTTTCTGATAAAATATTCAAGCTTTATATTTTCTTTTATTGAAACAATGTGAAAAATTATTCACAATCCTTTCTAAAAATAAAATTGACATATTAGGTAACTTACTTTAGTTATTTCTTAGTGTACGAATGAAATGTAGCTTGCGATATTTCAAAAGAAATCTTATTTTTTCAATCTGGTTGTCAATTCCTTACAGGTGGAATACAAAGGCTAAATGTTGTGGTGATTTTCTGTCCTTCCAACCTGTGGAAGGAAACATAGGAAGTTTGCAATGAATTTGATGCCAACCTAGGCCTCACAGCGAAAATTCATTTCATCAAAACCAAAGAAAAACACATGATATAATGAGTCAATAAGGTGTTATGTTTATGTCGATACCATGATATGTTGCACAGTAACTTAAAATACACTCATAATTACATTTTTACACACACACACACAGACACAGTCATAGAAGGTTGGCACCTACACAATGGGTAAACAGAGTTAGTAGAGACTAAAGTATAGTGAGTACACATATATTTCTTTCAAAGTAAATGGTTAAATTTTTGAGGGAAAGACATTTGATGCTGACACAATTTCTCCCCAATGTTTTCAAACAAATTATTTATCTTATCTGGTACCATTAGAACTTGAGACAGTCAGTAGGCTTCGATGATGTCCAGGCTTTTAAAAATGACAATGTCTCACTTCTTACAAGTGGTTTGTCAAAGTGTTCTGATTCAATTTCCTTTTCAAGCTTCCTAGCTGTGGACCATCCCTTTTCTATTTACTTCACAGCATCCATTTAGATGCCTGCAGTAATTGTTAATGTGACCGCTATTGATAGAAATGTGACGCCCAGGGATAGAGTGCATGCTGCCTGCATTAGAACTCACTTAAAAGTCAAGTATTCGGATGTCAAAACCAGGGCAAACCTTAGGGACATGACACTTAGATAATCAATTCCTTCACATTATGACAAGACAGAAATGCTTCAAGCCGAGTCAAATAGAACACCAGATATTTACACAAAATAAAATATTACAAAGGAACAGCCACAAAGAGCTAGCACTTTTCATTGGGCTATTTTTGTGAGGATAGCTGAAAAGAAATAAAAAATTCTATGGTATATTTTCAAAATAAAGTATGACCAAGAGTAGAAATAAATTTGTTTGTCTAATGCCAAGTGTGAATTAAGCTTATAAGTTTAACTAAAAGCACCTTGAATGTAGTCACTATAACTATTCCTTAAATTTAAGATACAAAACATAATATGTAGTTTGGAAAGTTTTTAAATTATTATATACAAAATATTAACACCAAGCAAAAAAATGTATTTTCTCTCTTCTTATTTTGTAGTTTAAGAAAACACTCAAAGATAAAAGGCCACTGAAAATTCCAAAAATGTATTAACTCAATATGAATGTGTTCAAGATATTTTCCCTAATTTCTTTATATCCAACTCTGGGCCACATGAAGCCACAGCAACTCAACAATTGACTTCTTTTATTTTCTCACACAAAACTCTTAATCTATTGATAATTTGGCATTTGAAATGGCAAAGATTCAAGATTCATGTTATAAAACTGAACAAAAACAAAATTTAGATAACAAATTCTAATTGGAAAATCGTATCTTCATATCTGATTTCCCAGTTTTCAAGTTTGCCTCTCAGGGTCTAGGGCTTCCTCTACATTAAGGACCATCGTCAGGTAGCCAGAGGTTTAGCTGGCTTTCAGCTTGACTGGCACTTTAAGACAATGAAAAGTCTACTACTTAATTCAAATTAAGACTATTAGATTACTCTGAAGTTGAATTTATAGCCGAGTGAGTGAATATTTCCCAGAACAGGCAGAATTAGCTTCAACAAGAATAAAAGTAGAATCGAAGAAAATAACCTCTGACTTGTCTTGTCTTGTGTCCTTTTTTTCTGATTATATGTACTGTGGATTATTTACCGTAACTCAGTATTGGTCCCATGGATACTATCTTCAGAAGGAAGGCTCTTCTCTCTGTCTGTCTCTGTTTCTCTCTCTCTCTCTCTCTCTCTCTCTCTCTCTCTCTGTCTCTCTTAATTTTATTTATTTTTCCACACAAAATATTTTGAGTATGTTTTTCCCACCACTCAATTCTTCCTGCATTCTTTGCCACTCTCTACAAATCCGAATTCATTATTCTCTCAATAAATAAATAAATACATAAATAAATAAATAAACAAACAAATCCACCAACCCAATAAGACAAAATTTAAAATTTGAAACAAAAGTCAACCACACACATACACACACACACTCACACACACACACACACACACACACACACACACACACACACACCTCATAAAAATCATAGAGTCCATTTAGAATTAGCCAAGTATTCTGAGCCATGTTTCATTCCTCTGAGTGTGATTTATGTACCCATTGATGCTCCATTGGAGTAACCAATTTCCTTTTTCTTTTCCATTTCTCTATTATAGTTTTGAATTGCAAATAGTTCATTAGGATGGTACTAAGCTGAAACTGGAGCGGTCAGCCTGACTAGCATTTTAAGACAATGAAAAGTCTATTTAAAGTCAGTCTAATGACTGAATCCTTTCCAGCACAGGTAGAATTTGTTTTGGCTAGAACAGGTGTGGAGGAGAAGGAAATCCTCCCAGTCTTGTCTTTTGGTGTGTCTTTTTACTGTTTTTACTGTGATTTATTTACATGAACCAGTCGTATGAACAGTCTCTTTACAAAACTACAATCAATCAATCAATCAATCAATAAATATTGAAATCCATTTAGTGTTAACCAAGTACTCTGGATGACAGGTGATGTCTTTGAATTTGGTTTATATTTCCAGTGAAATTACATTGGAGAAAATGATTATTTTCTTTCTCAACAGCTATCAGTTGCAAATGGTTTATTGGTTAAGGGTTGGACTACTAACATGAAACTAGATAGATCATAGACCATATGGGGACATAGACTATTATTTTGCTAAGGAAATATAGCAATAGGATAATTCCCAAAGGCATATAGGTACAGCCATAGAAAAATGTTCAACTGTCATTATAGAAGTTAGTGTAGAGACCCCATACTTGACATTGAGCACAGAGTAAGAGATTCCTCATTTCTACATGAATGGGAAGGTTTTATCAAACCCTTTCCTCTCAAGACTCAGATATCTATGTAGAAGAGGAGATCAGATTGCAAGAACCAAAGGGAAAAGATGACTTCTAAACAATAAAAACAAAAGTAGTGAACATATGAACTAATGAAGACTTTGAAATCATACAGAAAACCTGTACAAATTCAAACTAGTGTATTACATAATACAAGTGTAACAAGTTCAAACTAGTAAGACAGCCCTACAGGTTTTCAAACATCATTGTATTCTTCTCACCTTGCCTCTTCTCTCCATAATGTTTACCCAAATCTCCTTCTCCAGATTAGCTTCCCAACCTGTATCTCTCATTTTCCTCTTTGTAGCTACTGTATCATGCTATTATGTCCTCTAGAGCTCTTGATCCCTTCCTTTTCCAAATCATGGTCTCACTTAACTTTTCCAGTATCTATAATTAATCCAGGAAATTTGATACCATATAAAGATTTGGAGAAGGCACACACACACATACACACACATACACACACATACACACACATACACACACATTCACCAAGAAGAGAAAATGATTATCATTTATCATTCTGGGTCTGGGTGACCTTACAGATTATATGTCCACCCATTTACCTGCATTTTTAGAAATTCATTTTTCTTTATAGTTGAATAGTATTCCCTAATGCTATTATATCATGCATACACATGAATGTTCTCTTAAAATTGCATTTAAAACACACACACACACACACATATGTATACACACACACACACACACACACACACACACACACACACACAAATGCATATGCATTTAATTGATGCTAAGTCATTTGAGAAGACAATTTCCTCCTTCCAAATACAAATTTTCTCAAAAAATGAAAAAAAGGCAACAATTTCCAAACATGAGAAACTTCCTTTTGAGATTTTGGTCAGTGGATTCCAAGAGAAACTACCACTCCACCACTCCAAATTAAGCTATTGTTGTTGCTACTAGTTGTGGAAGACACCTCACATTTCTGGCACAGGACTTAGAAGAATCAAACTATATCTGACCTAGAAGCCTCCTTGTTGAGGACTAGATCTCATGATTTTCAAAGTTATAGTGCAAGATGTTCATGGAAAAAATATCAATCAATAGCCCTAATCAACTATAAATTCTATGAACCACAAAAATAAACAGAACAGAAAGATATTCTGTTCAATTCAATAGTGGTACTTTATATATTGGGGAGAGCCGACAGCAGCCTAACTGGACTCAAGGTCCACTCAATAGGAAGAAACCCATGCCTGATATTGTAAATGTAGTCAACTATACATAGCTGATGAGATGATAAAATCTAGATGAAAGGCTCCTACTGTCACTTTCCTAAGTCATTATAATCTCTAAATGCACCCTTATACCCACAGAAAAAAATCTATCGCTCAACCCTCACCAGAGATTTTTGCATCAGTTGGAGACAATCTCAAAAGGCTACAGATTACCAAAATATAGAGAACAAAGGATGGTGTGGTGCTGCTCCCTAATTGATATATTTACAGCACAATCCCTACACCTGTGGCTCTGTGAACACAACAGAAAAGACAGTCAAGTCTGTAAGAGCCAGAAGATTAAGATGCCTACTATAAGATAGTGTCTTCTAATAAAAAGTGGAGGGAATGATGTAAATTGAAGGCAGTTAAGTAGGGTGTAGAGTAGGGTGGGGTGGATATGATCAAAATGCATTGTAGGAACCTCTCAATGGTTAAATAAAATCATTACTTAAAAATAAAGGTATTTCTACAATGAGTTTTCAGTACTCTGTCCTTTGTGGTTGATCAGTTATTAAAATAAGAGCTATAGCTCCAGCCTACATGGTTTTTATTTATCTCAAGTAAAAGTGATCAGTTTATCACTAGACTTTTATTAATAGTCTGGTATATGATTAGATCAGTGCCTTTTCAGCCATCATCAGAGAAAATTCCTCCTGCATCATATGGGAACAAACACAGAGAGAGATACACAGCCAAACATTATTGAGAGCTTGAGAGATCTTAGAATATTCAGCCCTAACCAGGATGCCTCCATCAAATCTCACCCCCCGCCCTCCCCACCCCAGTCTCAGAGAACTCTGCAGAAGAGGAAGCAGAAAGACTGTGAGGCTCAAGGTGATAGAAGACACCAAGCAAACAAGGACCTCTAAATGACAATGAGCAAAGCTCATATGAACTCAGAGAATGAACCAGCATGCACAGGGCCTATACAGATATGTTACAGGTCCTTTGCCCTTATATTAGGCTTCCAGTTTAGTGTTTTTATGGAATTCCTGATGGTGCAAGCTGGTGAGACTCTGCTACTTGTATCCTTTCTTGGGTTCCTGAATCTGTCTTGTCCGAATTTCATGTAATAGTTTTTGTTTTATCTAGCTATAATTTATTTTTAATGAATATATAATATTTATAATTTAAAATTAGTGAATGAAGAAAAGAACAAACAAATGTATGAGGAAATGGAAACATAGGTACTAGAGTAGAGATTAACAACAGAACTGCCATTTATACCTTCTGGGAGAGAAACAAATCAGTTTTCTCCGAAAAAAGTGATACTGAGTATATCAACAACTCCACGGCAGATTTCATATTCAGGAGAAGATAACCAACATATAATAGACTTAAGAGTTTTGTGTGTGCTTTTATTTATTTAGTTGTTGGGTTTTGTTTTTGTTTTTGTTTGTTTGTGTGTGTGTTTGTTTGTTTTCCTTTTTTGAGTGATGTTGTATTTTGTTTTCTGGGTTTTGAGCATGTTGGGTTTGCTTTGGTTTTTGTAAAAGAACTTAAAGTGGGTTGTTTAGGAGGAGGAGGATCTGAATGAATTTGGAAAAAGGGAAAATATGATCAAAATTGATCTAAATTCAAATATGGTTTTAAATAATAAAAACATTGGTGGATTTTTCTTTGACTGAACAGAAAGAAAAATGACCATAAGTGAAACCACAGGCTTCATGTTTCATTCAATTTTCTGAGAAAAGGCAGAGAAAGTCTATGTGTACCAAACTTACAACAACTGCAGGTGTGGCTATGCTAAATGAAAGAGGTACATGGTCAGACTCTTTGTCTGTAAAACTGAACATCTCTGGGAAGTATGCTGTTTAAGTGAGGTTGAAGTACATAAGGGAGAACTAAATCAACTCCTACTAGTGAAAGAAGACGAACTCTCTATATAAATGGCAAACAACCAAATTATATTCTGAGAAGGGAAGTGAGAAAGGAGAGGAAGTGGACATTATTCTTAGGAAAATTGGTGTGTTAGTGAGCTTCTTTGGGATGAGCTGTGTATACTCATTTGTGTGAGAAAGTGCTTTAGGGAATAAAACATAAGTGAATAAATAGGGAGTAACTGATAAGAGAGAAAATAAGCAGCAAGATTCTCATGCACTTCAACAGTAACCTGAATCTTACCCCTGATTTTTCTCTGATGAAGTTAGAATATGATTTTAATTTCAACAGTAAAGCTACTAAATCCTGAAAATATTCTATAAACACATTCCTATGGGGTAACAATAGAGAAAGTAGAAAAATCTTTAGAATGAGGGGAACCCCTTTATAATCCTCGTTCCTAAGCCCTCTGAATATATTAGTTACAAAGCATTTCATGTGTAGAGTTATATATTACTGGGCTAAACTTTAATTATTAGAGCTTGTGTTCTTAAGTATGTATCTCATCTTAACAGGTACTACAAAACTATGTAAAACATCTGTTCCCAGCAACCATTCCCTCTGTCTGTCACTTACCCATAAAACTGCATTTGTTTCTTAGGTAACACAACAACAGTTCGCAGAATGTCACTTACTAATGAATTGTCTGTCTGTGCTGGTATAACAACACATCCTCTATAGGTTTGGGGAAACTACTGAAGCAAGGCCTGTGATTCAATACTGAGAGATGATACTCCAGTCTTAGTAAGAAAAACTAACAGTTGAAAAAGCAAATAACACATCTAATTTATTCAGTTTTCTAAGGACTGAAGACTGACTTACGGCAATGATGGAAGAAAGCCACAGTAGATGTGGGTTAGCCAAGTGAGAGCGATAAAGGGTCACTATCTGATAATATTGAAAGGCTGAACAGCCCAGGGGCATGATGTAAATTTTAGTCTGGGTGAAATATGCATGAGGGGGAAGAAAAGCATTTGAAAAGAAGAGTCAGGATAATGAAACAAGACACAAATGCTACTGTAAATTCGCTTTTAGGAAGACAAAGAAAATGCTAAATAGTAATTTTTTAAAATACTATTTTAGTGAAGCATTCTTACTCTTGGAAAGGAATGTTCACCTGAACGATACAGCCTACAACTGTTAGTGGAAAATGTCTTGCCACAGTGACTTCTGCAATGGAAGGTACTTAGAGACTGCTGACTGTTAAAATCCTTGGTTTATTAAACATGAGCAGATTTGAATTTAATTTAAATATAATTATATTGGATTTTTAAAATTCTATCCAAAAATAGTAGGTATTTCAACTGGCAAAACCAAAACATAAATTTCTAGCAAATGTTAGTTTAAAAGTCTATATTATCCACTTATGGCCCATCTGCTTCCTGAGCCATTTCACTTTGTAACAACTTTTACTAAGTTATAGAAATCACCAACTCCATATATTTTTCAAGTTTCAAATGTCTGAATTTTTACTTAAAATTTGTTTCTTGCAATTTTTCTATCATTTTGCATTTATTTGTGCTGGTTATAATCTGAACATTTATGGAGATATAGTGGAAGACTGGAACTGAGGTTTTAAACAGAGATAGGGAAGAGTGTGTAGATGCAGGAAGAAAGGTATAGGTAATTAACACTAAAAGTCAACTGACGACATGAAAACTACTACAGTAGAAAATTCAAATTTTATCATATTTGGTAAGATCAAATTTCAAGTTAATTTATCTCAAAATAAATATATTATTTTCTGCAACATTGAAGAGAAATTTTGATCTACTAATGCTTTCTTTACAGACTATTTTCTAGCTATACATTTTTTTACTATTTTTTGTTTGCTCTTAATACTTGTACATTTTTGTCTGTTCTCACCCTTCTATTCTCAATATAATTTTGATTCAAAGATTCTTGATTTCACATCTCAGCAACCCTTCTTTAACAACTCTTATCCTTCTAATTCACTCTTTTGGGTAATAGTGAGGATTATCCCTTTGTCATATTATGGCAAAGGTGTAGATTGATCAATTTTCAGCTCTTTTATATCATTTCCAAAGACAGTGGTTCAATCATTAAATTAATCTGCTTAGAGTATATAAATTGAATTCATTTTTAACCTATAAGTAAAAATATTTTTATGTTGTACACATTATAGACTAATAAATGTATAATGATACCCTTATTTACTTTTTAATCACTTAGGAATTCATGACCTATAGTCTCATGCTCTGTCTATTCATGAATCTTTCTTGTTTGACTTTAGCTAATCACCTCGTTTTTGCTTTAGACTGTTAAGTTATTTTACACAAATCATCATAGTTGAAATAAGTAATTCTTAGCTACTTAAACTGGCTCCATAACTTTACTCCGTTTCTAGTCTAAGGTAATTTAAAGATTTGCCCTATTAATGTGTAAAGAAAAGACATCTACTCTAAAGTTATGCTGTCTTTTTATGATATATTGTCTTATTTTTCTTATTCATGAATATTACTTACTCAGGATATATTTTAGTTTATTTATTCATTAATTTTTGAGACTATAAAATAATCACAACATTCTTCCTTACTATTCATCTCTCCAAACACTAAAATATGCCTATATTTCTCTTTTTCAAAGTTATTGTTTCTTCTTTAATTGAATGTTTATATATATATATATATATATATATATATATATATATATATATATGTGGGGCGGTGGGCTGTGGGAAGCAGCTGGGTGCCTGGTTGAGCAAGCCTTGAACCCCGGACCTTTACCAGGACGGCAGGTGTTCGGCGCTGCCCCCAGGCCTGGTTCTTTTCATTCAGCTTCGGCCCTCCACAGCCTCTCCCAAAGAGAGGTCTATCAGTCACGAGGAACAGTGCCTCAGGCCCTCCCACATGTAGATGAGGCATCTCTAAGCTCTCCGACCAAGCCAATAGGCATTATCTGCCAGACCCTAACCACATGCAGATGAGGTCTCTCCAAGCTCTCCGACCAAGCCAATAAGAGTTATCTGCTGTCAGACCCAAAACCCACCCTGAAACTGTTTATAAAGGCTCTATTCGGGGAGAAGTAAAGGGGTGTGTGTTCGAGAATCATCTTGGTGTCCTGGAGTCTTTGTCTCAAGAGCTGTAACACTTGGGGAGAGATCCGCTCTCCCGGAACCTTCCTGGGGCACCAAGCCGCTTCCTTGCCTGCTAGCCGGCTTCTATCGGGCCCAGCCCGGCGGCTCAGCGTGGAGAGATAGGTGCAGCGCCTGGAGGAACCGAGCTGTGACAGCGGAGACTCGAGCAGAGGCTGCAGTGGAGGCAGGCAATCTCTCCTCCCTGCTTGCACCCGCACCCTTTTGGCCCAGACCTCTCACACCAGGCTGGGCTGAAGACCAACAGACAGCGGAGACGTGGGTAGAGGACCCTCCCAGCTCTCACTCTGTCCTCAGCCGGGAGATCATCGTGGGACACCCTCCAGAACCGGGGACCCCACATATATATAACTTAAATTTTGCTCATTCATGTAATGTTACTTATATGTGTGTTTTTCTGGGATGATCTTTGGTACTGGATAGCTAATTTGACATGTTTGTGCCCCAAAATCACCATGTCTCTCATTCCATGTTCTTCAGTTCCACCGTTCTTTGAGGTTGAAACTTCATGATTTCCTTCTTGGCATCTCTGTTGTGTCATCTTGTTAGCTCAAGTTAAGCAAACTATTTTGTATATTTTTTGTAATATTGCAGTTGTATATGACAAGAAAAAAATCACAATACATTTTCTGGTTCTCAGGCCTTTATAGTTTTTCCAACTTCTCTTCCACAATGTTCCCAAAGGCATAGATGTAAGAGCATAATGTAGATAAGTCCATTGGGATGATTTGTTTCTTTTAGTTGTATGATATTGCTCTGTGCATATAATGCTTAGTTCTTGAAATGGAAAGGGGATAGTCATCATTTTCACTGGAAATGAAAATTTACAGATGGTTGTGAGAGTAACCATGTAATTTTGGAACCAAGCCTGTACTTCTGTAAGGCAACCTACTCTTAATACTAAGCATCATCATCCAGCTCAGTCATTTTTTTTTTTTTTGAAATACATATTGGGCATTTCTAAATTAGAACATTTGTTTCTTAACAAAGATTAAATAAACATCTGTGTGCTAAGCTTTGGGTTGATATAAGATTTAAATTCATGAATAAAACCAAAGAACACAGTTGATGGTTAGTTTTAAGTATGTATATGTCATAAGAAAGTTTATTCTGAAAGATTTTAAAGTATGCATTAAGATAAGTAACGAATGAAGCCCATATTGTGCTTTGTCCTTACAACATTGAATTTTGTTGATGATCTTTTGCAGTATAACCTCAGAATGATTTTCATTGTCAGTTTCTCAAGCAACATGATGCTGAAAATTTCTCATGTTGGGATATCTGTTCAGATATTGGCACATCTTTTGTGTTAAGATTGTCTTTTCTTTTTTTTTTATTTTAATTTTTTTATCTATTTATTTATTTATTTTTATTTTATTTTTATGCTTATTCACTTTATAACCTGTCCCAGTCACCCCCTCCCACAATCCTTCCCATCTCTTCTTTTCTGAGTACCCCCTCCTCCTGTATCCCCCACCCTGCCACTTTAAGTCTCTGGGAGGCTGGTGCTTCCTCTCCCACTGAGGCCAGATAAGGCACCCAGCTAGAAGACCATACCCCATTTACAGACTGCAGGTTTTGGGATAGCCCCCACTCCAGATGTTTGAGACCTACATGAAAACCAAGCTGCACATTTGCAACATATTGTGCAGAGAGGCCTAGGTCCAGCCCATGGGCTAGATCTGTGTAACTAGGTATGCTCCACTGTTGGTGATTCAGTCTCTGAGAGCTCCAAGGGTTCAGGTTGGTTTACTCTGTTGATCTTCCTGTGCAGTTCCTATCTCCTTAGGGCCCACAATCCTTCCGCCTATTCTTCTATATGAGTCCTCAAGTTCCATCCACTGTTTGGCTCTGGGTGTCTGTATCTGTCTGAGTCAGCTGCTAGTTAGAGCCTCTCAGAGGACAGCTTGCCCCTGTCTGTTCTCAGGCTGGAGGTTTAGATTCTGGGAGCTCTGGTTGAATCTTTTGATACTCATTCTAAAAAGGACAAAAGCACCCTCACTTTGGTCTTCCTCCTTCTTGAGTTTCATGAGGTTTATGTGTTGCGTCTTAGGTACTGTGTGCTTTTGGGCTAATATCAGCTTATCAATGAGTGCATACCATGTGTGTTCTTTTGTGATTGGGTCATCTCACTCAGGATGATATTTTCTAGCTCTATCCACTTGCCTATGAATTTCATGAGCTCATTGTTTTTAATAGCTGAGTAGTACTCCATTGTGTAAATGTACCACATTTTCTGTATCCATTCTTCTGTTGAAGGACATCTGGGTTCTTTCCAGCTTCTGGCTGTTGTTGAGTTTTAAGAGTTCTTTGTATATTGTAGAAAATAGTTTTTTATTATTTATTTGTTGAGGAGCAAACTCTTTTTTATTTTCATTATTTTTTAATTTTATTTAATCATCTATTTACAATCCAGATTTTATCCCCTTCCCAGTCTACCCTCTGACTGTTCCACATCCCATACCTACTTTGCCCTCTCCCATCTCATGAGGATGTCCACACCCCCCACCACCACCAGACTGCCCCACTCCCTGGGGCCTCCAGGCTCCTGAGGGTTAGGTGCATCTTCTAGGACTGAACCCAGACTGGTAGTCTTCTGCTGTATATGTGTTTGGGAACTCAGATCAGCTGGTGTACGCTGCCTTGTTGGTGGTCCAGTGTCTGAGAGATCTTGGGGTTCCAGGTTAATTGAGATTGCTGGTCCTCCTCCAGGGTGGTCCTCCTTCTCAGCTTCTTCCAGCTTTTCCCTAATTCAATCATAGGGGACACCAGCTTCTGTCCATTGGTTGGGTGTAAATATCTGCATCTGACTCTTTCAGCTGCTTGTTGTTTTTTTTTTTTTGGAGGGCAGTGATGATAAAATCATTTTTGTGAGGACTCCATAGACTCATTAGAAATGTCAGGCCTTGGGCCTCACCTTGAGCTGGATCCTACCTTGGGCCTGTTGTTGGACCTCCTTTTCTCAGGCTCTTCCCCATTTTTGTCCCTGCAGTTCTTTCAGACAGGAACAATTCTAGGTCAAGTTTTGACAGTAGGATGGCAATCCCATCCCTAGCTTGATGCCCTGTCTTTCTGCTGATGTGGTCTCTACAAGTTCCCTTACCCACTGTGGGGACTCCATCTAAGGTCCCTCCCTTTGAGTCCTGAGACTCTCTCACTTTCCAGGCCTCTGGTACATTCTGGAAGGACTCCCCACCTCCTACCTTCTAAGGTTGCCTGTTTCCATTCTTTCTGCTGGCCCTCAGAGCTTCAGTCTTTTCCACCACCCAATAACAGATCATGTTCCTGGGACATCATGAAAACTGGAAAGCTTCTGTAAGGAATAGGTCCATTAGTCAAAGGACAAATCACAACCTAACACTAGGGCCCACAAAAACCTGCACTAACCCCACTCATCCAATAGAGGACTAATATCCAAATATAAAGAACTCAAGAAGCTAACTCACAAAAATCCCAAACAAACCCAAATGCAAATATATAATATATTAAATATATATACACTATAATATATAATTATAATAATACCCACTTTCTCTATAAATATGCAGCATTAAACCAAGGTGTAGGAGTACTGAATGGCTGGACTTGTGTTACAGTAGGAATAGACTTCCAGAGCTCATTCACAAGCCAAGCTGTGTGCTTCTTCAGCATGTTCTCCCTCACTGTTTTTGCATGAAACTATTTTGTATACATTTTACAAACGCATTTTTGAAATGTCTATTTTTTCAGTCCTGGAAGGAAAGTTATGGGCAATAGGCAAGCTTAGATTTGGGATAAGTTGTTAAACTGAACATGAAAATAAAAGGCTGCTCTCAAGATCATCCAGCAATTCTGTTTATTAATTTCTGCTTCTCATTTGCTTGGCTAGAGAAAATATCAATGATCATTTCATATATTGCTCATAAACTTGCTTGATTAATGGTGTTAGAGTAGAAGAATCAATTATACCACAGAGTTTTATACTAGGAAGTCCTAAGATTCAGTCACAATTTGATGTTTAGGTGTGAACACAAAAGATTTATTCTGCTTATATAAAACACTATATGTCTTGGATGACCATTTGTTTATCTTTTGTGTTAGAACAGAGGTTCCGAAATTACATGTAGTTTGAAGACATCATAGCAGAGAGTACTGTACAGTGATAAATGACATTCTGTTTCACAAGCTACCTTCTATCAAATAAACCAATCTCTTTAATAATTTATGAAGGTGAACTATCCAGTCAAAGCCACATCTTCATGGTTGAAAATAAAATAGCATATCTACAAATGTTTATGTACCTGGTAATCTAATTTTTCATAGTTTATATTAAGATTACGTTTTGTAAATCATAGACTTGATCTTCCACCTAATTCTATGTGAATCAATACTTAGGAAGAGAGCTGAACACTATCTTTTCATACTGTCTTACATGTGCCACTGAGGATGTACTAAAGTGTACCAAAAGGTTGTAAATAGCAAAAATTCAACAAATTATGTATAATTTGCAGAAACTAATATTGCTATCATTTAACTAGAATTTACCACATACAAGTTTTTCTAATATCATGCTCCAAATATTTGTACTAATGGCTGGCTTTAGGTAAATAATTTAGAAAGCAGTCTTAAAAGCCAAATTGTTCAAAAGTTTAATAACATATCGGAAAAATCTATAACCCAAGATACTTTGTTTTGGATGGCAGTGGAACCTCAATTTTAAGGCTAGTTTGGCATATAGATTGAGGTCAAGGCCAGTCGTAGACAAGGTAAGGAGAACAAACATGTGTTCCTGCATATCCTATCTATAGTAATTACAGGTTTCTCAACTCTCATCAGCTCACATTGCGCAATCAAAGAAATATTGCCATATCAATATTCATATGGGAGTGATACTCCTTACTCCATGTCCTATAATAAAATTGCTATTGTTACTTCTCTATTGTGATAAGAAAAACACCCTGATCAAGGTAACTTATAAAACAAAGCATTTAATTTGTGGGTTTTTGTTTCCAGAGTGGTAGAGTTCTAACCATCATGTCAGCAAGCATGACATCAGCCAGGCAGACTTGATGCTGGAGCAGTATGAAAATATGAAACATTTTGCAGTTACAAAGTGGACTATAAGAACAAGAAGTGTGGTATTTGATCACAAGCATTAGGCAGAAGAAGTGAAATAACCAGGAATTCCATTGGTTTTCAAAACCTCAAAGCCTGTACCCCACTGACACACCTCTTACAACAAAATTATATCTCTTAATTCTTCTGAAACAATTCCATCAACTAGATCCAATGGTTTGAAATATATGAGTCTATGGGGCAGGAGGTATATTCTCTTTCCAACAATCATGAGATGTTTCTCTTTTACCACTTTTCAAGTCTTTGGTCAATGAAATTCTACCTCAACCATCCTTCTACACATACACACACACACACACACACACACATACACACATACCACATATATCATGTGTTATAGACATTCTTCTCAGTTTCCCTCTGGAACTTCATAAGAGATTGTTGCTAAAGATAACAGATATCTGTATCATGAGAACATGCAGGGCACTCAAGAGCCATGTGCTACCCTCCCCAACAGCTCTTCCTGACTCCTAGGATGCTTGCTCTAACCAGAGACACTGATGAGACTCTCAACATGATACCACACTATTATGGCCCTAAAGACTCCAGCAGACATGGACTCTGCCCCACCCACTCATATGCAGAAGTTCCATATCACTTCCAGGCTGCACTTCCAATATACCCTCTCAGATTTGCAAGTCATAAAAACCCCTCCCCTCTGACCACAAGAATTGGCCGCCTCCTGTGAGGCCTGACATAACCAAGGACACTCAAGCCAGTCAAAAATCAAAGACAACCAGATAGTGAAGGCATGCACAAATACATAATCAAAGGAAGCCAATGCAACATGACAGTTTCAGAACCCAGCTTCCCTTCTACAGCAATCCCTCGATACCCTAAAATAATTGAGGAGAAATACTGTGACCTTAAATCGCATCTCATGAAAATGATAGGAGCCTTTAAAGAGAATACAAATAGTTCTCTTAAAAAAAAAGTATAGAAAAACACAATCAACAAGGTAGAAGCCCTTAAAGAAGAAACAAACTCCTTAAAGAAATACAGGACAATATAAACAAACAGGGAGAAAATGAACAAGCTGGTCTAAGACATAAAAATGAAAATAGAAGCAATAAAGAAACAATGAAAGGAGGCAACACTGGAGATGGTAAACGCAGGAAAGACAACAGGAACCACAGAAGCAAACATCACCAACAGAATACAAAAGAAGGAAGGAAACAATCTCAGGCATACAAGCTACCATAGAAGAAAATGATACATCAATCAATGAAAATGTCAAATATAAAATGTTTCTAACTCAGAACAGCTGGGGCCAGCACAGGTGGGTCTTGTTGGTTCCCCTTGAGGCATGGAGGGGGAAGAGCATTGGTGAAAGTAAGACTTTGCCTTACTAGATATTTAGAGTTGCTGTTTAATAATAAAATGTTTACCTATCTTAAGTCTAAATCACTGTTTTGCAACTCATCATAAAAATATCAGGGGGTTAAGGAAAGTCTTCTTTGTTCTATCTCTGCAGGATCTGAGCAGCTCTAACTTGTAGCCTGCAAGTTGAAGGCTCAGGAAGAAAAAGGGACAGTTAGAAAAGCAGCTTTAGTTTTTATTTCTAAGTTCTAAAAAGTTTCCTATGAAACCTCTCTCAGAAAAAGTAAGATAAGGGTTCTCTCCTCTCTTTGTCCTTGGCACGTCTACATCTTCAGAATACATAATCACATGGTTAAAAGTTCACCACAAGTTTACAACAGAGAATGTTTTCATGCCTATTCATTAGGAGCAATTATCAGGATAAATATTCACCATCTATCATCAGCTTTACAGGTTCATGGAGGGTGAAAAATCATAAGTTTTTGTGACTAAGTATTAGTTAAGTTTTGTGTAGATAAACCCACTCAATATTTTGTCTTCTGTCCTTGTACCTACAGTAAATCCTTAGTTCCTTTTTATGACCTTTGGTTAATGTTTAACAACTCTTGGAATGTGCTCTCTAAGTTGAAGATGCCTGCTTGCAATCTCAGAAGCAGTTAACTCAAGATGCTTGAAAACTGTCTAAGTTCTCAATGAAGTTTGATAACAGAAGAGACATTAACAGAAGTCCTATTTTTAAAACAACTTAATAACTACTGACATAATTTAGGAATTCTTATAGGATTATCAAGAATTTAAGAAATCATTTGTGTCTATATAACATCACTACAAGACAGGAAATCATTGTTCTGCAGAGATCTGCTAAAGAGTGGGTAATACATACATATATATGTGTGTGTGTGTGTGTGTGTGTGTGTGTGTGTATACACACATACATATATACTTAATAATAAAAAATGATTTCCTGATAATAAAGGTGACTTCCTGAGAAAATCTGGGATACAAAGAAAAGACCCATCTTAGGAATGATAGGAATAGAAGTTGAAGAATTCCAATTCAAAGGGCTAGCAAACATCTTCAACAAAATCATAGAAGAACCTTTCCCTAACCTAAAGAAAGAGAATGCTATAAAGTACAAGAAACCTGTAGAATACCAAATAGATTGGACCAGAAAAGAAAGTTCTGCTCCCACAAAATAATCAAAGCACTAAATGTACAGAACAAATAAAGAATATGAAAAGCTGCTAAGGAAAAATTCTAAGTAACATATAAAGATAGACCTTTCCGAATTATACCTGACTTCTCAACAGAGATTCAAAAAGCCAGAAAATCTGGTCAGATGTCATACAGACCCTAAGAGAACACAAATGGCAGCTCAGACTGCTATACTTAGCAAAAATGTCAAACACCATAGATGAAGAAAACAAGATATTTCATGACAAAGCCAAATTTAAGCAATATATTTCTACTAATCAAGTTTGACAGAACATACTAAGAGGAAAATTCCAACACAAGGAGGTATCTTCATTCAAGAAAACACAAGAAATTAATCATATCACAGAAAAAATAAATTCACACACACACCACACACACACACACACACCACTTAGAGGAGAGAGAGAGAAAGCACGTGTGCATGTGCGGAAGACAGACAGAGAGAGGAGGGAGGGAGGGAGGAGAGAGAGAGAGAGAGAGAGAGAGAGAGAGAGAGAGAGAGAGAGAGCATCTCCAACTACTACAAATAATAGGAATTAACAACCATTGGTTATTAATCTCTCTCAACATCAATGACTCAATTCACCAATAAAACAACACAGGCTAGGAGACCGGAAAAGTGAACAGGACCCCTCATTCTGCTACGTACAAGAAGCAAACCTCAACAACAAAGATAAACAGTATCTCAGAGTAAATGGCTGAAAAAATATTTTGCAAGCAAACAGACCAAGAAATTAAGCTATAGTAGCCATTCTAATGCCCAATAAATAGACTTTTAAACAAAACTAATAAAAAGATATTAGAAAGAACACCTCACACTCATCATACTCATCAAAGAAAAAATCCATTAAGATGAAGTTTCAGTTCTGAACATCTATGCCCCAAATACAAGGACACACACTTTCATAAAAGAAACATTACTAGACTCAAAACACACATGGAACCCCTCACAATACTAATTGGAGACTTCAACAACCCATGTCCATTAATGGGAAGGACATTGAAACAGAAACCAAACAGTGACACAATGAAACTAACAACTGTTATGGACCAAATGTTTTTGAAAGAAACTACAGAACCTTCCAACTGTAAACAAAATAATGTACCTTTTTATCAGCACTGAATGGAATCTTCTCCAAAACTGATCATATAATCAGACACAAAACAAACCTCAACAGATACAAGAGGATTGAAATAACCCCAGGCATTCAATCGGATCACCAAGGATTAAGGCTGTACTTCTGCTACAACAGAAACAACAGAAAGCCCACATACTCATGGAAACTGAACAACTCTCTACTCAATGATTGGTCAGGGAAAAAATAAAAAAGGAAATTAAAGAGTATCTAGAATTCAACAACAACAACAAAAAAAAAAAAAATAGTGCAATGTACCCAAACATATGGGCACAATGAAAGTAGTGCCAAAAGGAAAACTGATAGCATTAAGTGACTTCATAATGAAATTGGAGAGATGTCATACTAGTAATTTAACATCACACCTGAAAGCTCTAGAACAATAAGAAGTAAACATAATCCAGAGGAGTAGATGACAGGACATATTCAAACTCAGAGCCAAAATTAATCAATTAGAAACAAAGGAAAAATTCAAAGAATCTACAAAACTAAGAGATGATTCTTTGAGAAAATCAGCAAGATATTCAAACCCTTAGCCAAATTTATTAAAAGGCATAGAGACAGTTTCCAAATTAACAAAAGCAAAAATGAAAAGAGGACATGACAAAAGAAACAGAGGAAATTCAAAATATCACCAGGTCTTAAAAGCCTATCCTCAAATAACTGGAAAATCTAAACAAAATGGATGATTTTCTAGAGAGATAGAAAACACAAAAGTGAAATTAAGATAAGGTAAACCATCTAAACAGATCCATTACCTCTAATGAAATAGAAGCATTTATTAAAACACGGCAAACCAAAAAAGTCTGTGGCCATATGATTTCAGGGAAGAACTCTACCAGACATTCAAAGAAGAACCAATATAATACTCCTCAAACTATTCACCAAAATGTAAACAAAAGTAACACTGTCTAATTCATTATATGAGATCATATTTACCCTGATATCTAAACCACACAAACATGCAAAAGAGAAAGAGAACATCAGACCAATTTCAATTATGTGTTCTTAAAAATACTCTCTTAAGCCAAATCCAAGAGCGCATTATAAGCAGCATTTACCATGTTGAAGTAGACTTCATCTGAGAGACGCAGAAATGCATCAATATTTAAAAATCCATCAACATAATCTCAAGATAAAAATTGTAAGGCAAAAATCACATGATGATATCATTAGATGCTGAAAAACCCTTTGACAAAATTCAACAATCTTTCATGTTAAAAGTCTTGGAAAGATAAAGGATTCAAGGCACATATACAAATATAATAAAGGCAATATATAACAATCCAATAGTCAATAGCATATTAAATGGAAAGAAACTTGAAGCAATCCTACTAAAATCAAGGACAAGGCAAGGCTGACCTCTCTTTCCCTATCTATTAAAATAGTACTTGAAGCTCTAGCTAAAGCAAGAAGACAACAGAATGAGATCAAGGTGATACAAAGTAGGGAGGAATAAATAAAAGGAATATTGAAGAGGATATAATAGTATACATAAGTGACACCCAAAATGATATCAAGAACTCCTAGCTGATAAATAACTTCAGCAATGTGTCTGGATATAAAATTAACTCAATGAAATTAGTAGACTTCTTTATACGGATGATAAACAGGCTGAGAATACAATTAAAGAAACAACGTCTTTACAATTACCACAAATAATATACAATATCTTGGTGTAACTCTAACCAAGCAAATTAAAGATCAGTGAGACAATAACTTTCATGTCTGAAATAAACTGAATCTAATAGAAGAGAATGTAAGAAATGGCCTTGAAAGAATTAGTATAAGAGAATTTATCCTGAACAGAACTCCAGTGGCTCAGGTTCTAAAATCACCAACTGATAAAACAGGACCTCAGGAAACTTAAAAGGTTTTGTAAGGCAAAGAAAACTGTCAATAGGACAAAAAGGCAGCTTATAGATTGAAAAAAGACCATCACCAATCCTACATCTGACAAAGGGATAATATCCAAAATATATAAAGAATTCAACAATGTAAACTTAAAATAGAAATAAAAAAAAAAATCGAACCAAACAACAACACCAAAAACAGAAAATAACCCAATTTAAAAATAGGGTACAGAGTTAAACAGAGAAATCACAATAAAGTAAATGGAAATGTGTGAGAAGCACTTAAAGATATGTTCAACATTCTCAGTCATCAAGGAAATGCAAATCAAAATGACCCTGAGCTTTTACCTTACACCAATCAAAATAACTTAAATCAAAAGCTTGAGCAACAGCACATGCTGGCAAGGATGTGGAGAAAGGGGAACACTCCTCCATTATTGGTGAGATTGCAAACTTGTACAACCACTCTGGAAATCAATCTAGTAGTTTCTCAGAAAAAAAAAATGGAATTAATTCTAATTGAAAACCCAGCTATACTGCTTCTGTCCATATATCCAAAAGATGCTCCACAATACCACAAGGATACATGCATCACTGTTTTTATAGCGAATTGGTTTATAATAGCCAGAAACTGGAAGCAATCCAGATGTCGTTCAACTGAAGAATTGATAAAAAAAACATGTGGTTCATTTATACAATGGAATATTATTCTGCAATTAAAAAATAAGGACATTATGTACTTTTCAGGCAAGTGAATAGAACTAGAAAATATAGCCCTGTGTGAAGTAACCAAAACCTAAAAGGACATGCATGATATGTACTCATCGGTTAGTGAATATTAGACAAAAAACTTCAAAATACCCATGATACAACCCACTATACAAATCAGTCACTGGATAGAATCTAGGTCCTAGATGACAATGTAATACTATTACATATTTAAATAGAAACAGTAAAAAACTTATTCCTAAATACTTATTGTTATATTCATAATTTAGTGGCTTTCTGAAACCTTGTCAGAGAAGCTTGTTTCTGAAGTTACTTGATATTAAAACAGAGACCCTCAACTAGTCAGCAGGAAGTTGTTGAGAATGAGAGGCTTGGTAGTAACTATCAAGTTCTAAACAAAACATCTATATCATAAACTATGTGTCAAAGACCTGAGGTCATTGTGGAAGATTGTACAACAGAATGATTTTAAAGACCATAGGTAGTAGATTTCTGCAGCCATAGAATATTTGCTGGGCATGACAAATACATAGTATTTACTCTGTTTTTTTATGTAGAAGACTCTAAGCTTACATCTCTCTACAGCTGTTTCTGCTGCTGTGACTTAACTGATACCTGCTGTTCCTAGAAGAGCCTGCAAATATCCTCCTGCAGATACCACCAAATGGCTGTTTCTATCAATACTGCTATAAATATGCTCCTGGGAGGAAGATCCAGTGTTTCTCTCTCATCAAATACATTCATACATTCATTCACTCTTCTTCTTCCTGTAATTAATATATATATATATATATATATATATATATATATATATATATATATCACCATGTTTCCAGACCACACAGTAGAGTAGAAATCCTGATTTGTTAGAAAGAAAGTGTAAAGACAATAAATGGACACTCAAAACCTGAGCTGCAGTATTATCAGTAATTCAGTATGCAACGTATGCAACAGTAATGACAAAAATGTTTTAGATATGATGAACTTATACCTGAGAGACATTAACTTGTTCTTACCCACAAAGTCTCATCATTTGTCATACCTGTCAGTAGGTGGAATTAACAGTTTATCTATGTCAATCACAATTTAACTAAAATATTTTATAATCTACAGCCAAAACGATAAAAAAAAAAAAAAAAAAAAAACAATACTAACACCAAATCTCATAAAAACATGAGCAGGGTAGAAAAGAATAGGCAGTTTAAAATATCTCCACTGTATAAAGTATATTAGCATAAAGAACCAAACATTCACAAATTTGAAAATCATATTTTTGCAATGATCATTGTACATACAGACCATTTTCATTACACATTTTCAATGTTTTACAGACCTGGAGTTGAGGAAAGCACATAACCTTTCTGCCAGTAAGTTATACAACTACACAATACTCACCACTGACACACACACACACACACACACACACACACACACACACACACACATATATATATAAATCGAAAAATAACTTAATCCCTCCTGCTGGGTGCATTTGCACTCAGCCAGCAGAGGTGAGCTGTGCCCTCCTCATGCTCAGCTCTATCACCTTCTCTTCTTAGACGACTTGCCATGCCCCAGGAATATCTAGGCCTTCAGGTCCTCAGGAACACTCAGGTTAGGCCCTGCTCTACGTATGCCTGCCTTTCTGGCCCAACTGGGGCACAGCCACCAGAAGGGAGCTTCATGATTTCCCCTAACCTCCATTACCTTCCTACTCAAGGAGGCATTTTGGGCCGGAAGAATATCCAGATTAGACATGTACCTGTCAACAATACCCTGCCTATTGGGTACCCCTGGGGCACAGTTCACAAAGGAAAATTGCAATCTGTCCCCTAACCTCCATTATCAGGCCCATGGCTCTGCCTCCCTTACCAAGGAGCCCCATGGGACCCCAGAAGCACTCAGTTCCATCTGGAACATAGCCAGCAGAGGTGAGTAGTGTCCTGTTCCCTGAGATTCATTGTTAAGCCCAAGGGTCTGCCTGCCTCCCTGAGGAGTCCAGCCCGTACCAGGGATAACCAGATGGCTAAAGGCCAGTGTAAGAACACAACCACCAAGAGTCAAGGCAATGACACCACCAGCCTAGCTATTGTACCACAGCAATTCCTAGATACCTAAATACAATCAAAGCAAAAAAGATGATGTTAAAGCCAATCATATGTAATGATACAGGCCTTTAAAGAGTAAATTAATTAATCCCTTAAAGAAATACAGAAAAATACAAACAGGTGAAGGAATTGAATAAAACTATTCAAGACATGAAAATTGAAATAGAAACAATAATAATAATAATAATAATAATAATACCTCACAAACAGTGGATATTCTGGAAATGGAAAACCTAGGGATGAGAAGAGGAATTATAGACACAAGCATCATCATCAAAATACAATAGATAGAAGAGAAAATCTCAGTCATAGAACATTAGATTAAACAAATCTATATATCAGTCAAAAAAAATGTTAAATCTAAAAAGTTCCTGATACAAAAACACCTAAGAAATCTGAGTCACTACTTAGACCTAAGAATAATAACTATAGCAGAAGAAGACTTCTAGGTCCAAAGCCCAGAAAATACTTTAAAAAAAATAAACATATAAGAAAAGTTCCACAACCTGAAGAAAGAGATGCTTACAAACATACAAGAAACTTATAGAACACCAAATAAGATGCACCAGAAAAGAAAACTCATTCCAGGATAATAATAATCAAAACATTAAGGTGCAATATAAAGAAAAAATATGACAATCAGCAAGGAAAAAGGACAAATAACATATAAAGGCATGTCTATCAAAATTACACCTGACTTCTCAACACAAACTCTAAGAGCCAGCAGGGCCTGAACAGATGTATTATATACTCTAAGGGACCTCATACTGCTATACCCAGCAAAACTTTTTACCATCATAGGAGAAAACAAAACGCTCCATGACAAACCCAAATTTTAACAATATCTATCTGATAATCAAACCCACAGAAGACACTAGAAGAAAAACTCCAACCCAAAGAGTCTAACTACAGACAAGAAAATACAGGAAATAAATAATCAAACGCCAGCAAAACCAAAAGAAGGGAAACACACACACACACACACACACACACACACACAATACACAGACACACTCTATTACTACCAAAATCAAAATAACAGGAATTAACAATCATTTCTCATTAATATCTCTCAACATCAATCAACTCAATTTCCCTCAATAAAAGGAAACAGGCTAACAGAATGGAATGGAATTGATTCTGCTGCATATAACAAATAGCTTAACAACATAGATAGACATTATCTCAGATTAAAGGGCTGTAAAGTAAATATTCTTCAAGCAAACTAATTCAAGAAGCAAGTTGGAGTAGCCATTCTAATATGTAATAAAATAGACACTCAACCAAAAGTAATTAAAAGAGATGAGGAAGAACACTTAATACTCATCAAAGAAAAAGTGGAAAAGTCCACCAAGATGACATCTCAATTTTGAACATTTATGCTCAAGTGCAAGGCTACCCACATTTTAAAACCAGACTTATAAAGCTTAATCACCTCACATAAACGTTCCCTAAAAATTGGGAACCCATATACCTAGTTATGAGATTATAATCAAAGCAACCTAACTGTATCTTATCAGAACACCCTGGGTTAAATGCTAAACTTCAACTAAACTCATAGAAACAAAAGTAGCCAAACTCATGGAAAGTGTATTAAGTCTTACCAATGAACCCCTTTAATCAGGGGAAAACACTAGAAGAAATTAAAAATTTTTAGAATTCAAATGAAAATGAACTCATGGAACAATGATTATACTTACTAAGATAAACCTTCATAAAGGAAAATAGGAAGATCAAATAGATTTTAAACATGTATAAACTCTCATGACCAAAAGAAGAAATATAACCAAACAAAAGTAATGGAGAAACTAATCATCAGGACTGAAATTTTAAATTAAAAGCAAAGAGAACAATCAAAAACAAAGCAACAAACTAATTCTGTTATTTTTTTTTTTAGAAAAAACCCTTACAAAATTAACAAAATGACACAAATAGTATATCTATTGAAACAAAATCAAAGTATCAAATAGAGATATATATACAAAAACAAAGAGAACCCAAAAATCATTAGCTACATAAAAATCATGTACTTACAAAATTGAAAATCTAAATAAAATTTGGAAAATTTTTATAGATTCACATTAGCAAATGTTAAATTAGATCATGTCAACAATTTAAATAGTTCAGGAATAAAGCAGTTCATCAAAATTTCGATCTTAAACAAACAAACAATTAACAAAAACAAACAAAAACAAAACCAAAACAAAACAAAACAAACAAAAACAACAAAAGATCAGGCCAGATGGTTTTAGTGCAAAATTATACCAGATAGATGCAGAGTCCCACAGATAAAGTTAGGCAGAGCTCAGGAAGAGCTAGAGGAATGACTTAAGACCCAAAGGAGTCAAAAGACTCCACAAGAAGACCTTAGATCAACTGACTTGGGTCCATGGGAGCTTACTACCCATGAGAACTGAACTACCAACCAAAGTTCATGAATGGACTGGACATAGGCCTCCTAGACATATGTAGCAGATTTGCATCTTGGACTTCATGTAGGTCCCCTAAAAATTGAATAAGGGGCTGTCTCTGATTTGGATTCTGCTGCCTGCATTCTGATTTGGATTCTGATTGGATCCCTTTCCCCTAGCTGGGCTTCTTTGTCTGGCCTCAGTGGGAGAGGATATGCTTAGTCTTGATGAGATTTGAGTGCCAGGGTGGGTTTTCATCTGGGGGTGGGATTGAGAGTTCCCTTTCTCTGAAGAGGAGGGGACAGGGGAATAGGAGATGAAGGGTAAGAATGGAAGATTGGGAGGAGGGGGAGCTACAATTGGAATGAAATCTAAATAAAAGAGAAAGAAGAAAAAAATTAAGTTCTTAAGTCTAAACACAAACTCAAAATAAATCATCTCAACCATATATCAAACTCCAAACACAAAGGACAGAATAACTTTGAACATCAAAACATGGAAGCTGCAAATACTTAGGACAAAACCAACTTTAGCAAAATTAATATTAATGTGGATACAAAGTCACCTTGAATGTCCTCCAAAGGCCCAATTCATCCTCAGCTACACTGAGATTTTGAGAGCTGTATGAACTAAAGACCACGTCAAGTTTTCCGTTAAAAAAATATGTCATTGATCAGTAGTTTTAACAGTGGTTACGTATTGTAATAATTTTATTTTATAAGTAATTTTGGAAACTACTAAAGACTGCCTTATTATACACTCAGAGTTAAAAATTAAACTCTTCTGTGTTGTATCTGAACATATGGATTTATGAATTCCTCTATGGTGATTCTAAGGTGTAGCCATTGTTAAAAAAACACTGGCCTAAGAATTGATACTAAGTTTTTTTTTTAAATCATATATATTATGATTAAACATTCCTTTGGAGTCACCTTTGTTATATTGTTTATGATAGCTCCCCAAACCCAATTATTGCTGACCATGTGTGAATGTCTGTGGTGAAATATACTAGAATTTGGACAACCTACCAGTGACCGTATTCCTCCAAAGAAAGTGGGTTTCACTACCTCAGTAATCAGCAACTGCCAACATCTCCTCAGCTGTGGGTTGAATTTCCAAAGCCCCATCCTCTTCATGTTAAAATCATGACTGACTTGGCCTTGTGCACGTTAAATCAGCTATTGTGAGTTAGTGTGTATATCAGACATGCCACGTTCAGAAGATAAAATTTCACAACTCTCTTCCACATTTTCCAGAACTTGAGTTAGTTCTACCAATTATTTTTAGAAAATAAGTAATGCCTCCTGGAATCAATACAGTCTACCTATGTATAATTCCTCTGATAAATTCACCTTTTAGTTTTTATTAAAACTAGATTATAGGCCAATTAATTTTCAGAATATTTATTCATATAACTTGGTTGGGCTAAGTCATCAGCTGCCCCATATCCCCTGTTTCCTGGTACTAACATAACTTAAACTTTTAACCTCAAGTGTCTGTATCCTTCCCTCTCCCTGATCCTACTGTTTCCTCTCTTCACTATTTGTACTTTTCCACATGGAATTTTCATACATTTTCATTTTTATTACGCTTTCTAAAAGAATAATTTAGAGAAAAGAGAAAGATATCATATGTGAGGACATGAGAATGGCTTCATACAATTGCAGGCCTGATGAAAACTAGATGTTTCAGGAAGTCAGGATCCTAATAGGATCATTGTTTAATATATCAAACACATCATCTCATAAAAATACAGCAGATGATGAAGATTATAAGAAGTATATCTCTTTAGATATAGAAATAAATTGGAACTTACTACTCCCCAAATCCCTACAACCAAGGTAAGTAAATGTGGATAGTTATATTGCAAAATACTTTATCTTCCACTATGCAGAGATAGTTTATATAGAATATCTATTCTAGGATTAATTTGTTTGAGGACCTATGAATCCAAGACAGTGTCATGCTTAAACAAAGCAAGCACTTTGTCATTGTGCTATGTGCCCCGCCATGAGAATAAAATTTTAAGCATGTTCTGTACACTTCAAAATAAGGTTACTACAAAAATCAAATTAGACATAACACTAATTCTACAGATCTTAAGAATAATCTATCTGACATTCGACAGCTCTGATTTCATTTCTTTCTCCTTTAAAGACCAAAATAAAATATGAAAGATTAATTATAAAGCAATTTACCTAATGTCTTTTCTACTTTTTGACAACCAACAACTAGAGTAAATTCTTTGATGAAGTATTTAATGAATGTGCTAGAAACTTCTGGGTGCTTAATCAGTATTTTCTTGGGCATTGGCTGCATAGCTTATGGGCTGATGCACACATTTCAAATTATCATGTTTTCTGAATTGTAGTTCTTTTCAAATTTAAATCATTATCACAGGAATAAATTCACGATTTCTTCAGCAACTTCTTTTTTGTCTTTTATTAAAATATATTTTCATACAATATATTTGTATTATAATTTCTTTATCCCCAACCACTCATTGTTCCTTCTTACCCCCATACCCTTCTGGATCTACATTCTTTATGTTATTGGTTGGAGAACAAACAGGCATCTAAGAAATAATAATAAAATAAAATAACACAGAAAACCAACAAATCAGAATAAGATAAAACAAACAAACATAAAAAGGCCAAGGGAGGGGAACACATAGAGACACAGGTAAACAAAGGCATCTCATAAAATTCAAAATGAGCAGCTTCAATATATATGAAAAAGACCTTTGTTTTGATCTCTATAACTCAAAATAAGCAGAAAATACAAAATAGCACAAATATAAAGATAGAAAAATAATAGGGAGTTCAAAAATTATTTTAAAGTTCTCAAGAGCAAGCTAGTTTTTCAGATGTGTGAAATTTGATACTATCATTTTGTTCAGTTTTAATAAAAAGAAAAACAGGACTATTGCTGACAACACATAGAATTCTTTGATACATCACTGACTCTGAGCCATAATAAATAATGAACTGTAATGAAGAGGTACCGAATGGAGTTATAACTTGAAACAGGATACTCACGGATAATAGAATGTTTCTTACAACAAACTATGAAAGTAAACCCACAACCCTTTTATATGTTTTATATACACCTATGATTTTACTGATATAAACAAGATATTATCTTTATTAATCGAGGAACAACCAATGAATTACAAAGAGAATACCGAATTACATCACACTTCTTTATAGTAAGCACGGGTTGGAACATTGATCTCAAGAAGACTTACCTTTGTATTATCTTTATAAAAGTTGGAAAAGATATTTCTAAATATAAGGAGTGTCAGAAAAATCAAACAATTTATAGACAAAAGAACACTTAGGAGAACAACCCAGAGTGGAAGATAATTACAGACTACATAAATAAAATGGGAAAGGTTGTAAGTGAAAATAAAAGTCTGCTATTATTGCTTTATTTTCAATTTGCTACCTACTTATCATTGAAACTCATTCACTGTAAAGTTCTGTTAGTAGGTTGCATTGTTGCAGATCCCATCAGATAATGAAAAACATTTTTCCCCAGAAGGGTTCATGCATTAAATAACCATTCAAAACACAATTCAGTATTTTTTAAATATTTAAAATCAGAAAAACAGTTCATGTCACTATTTTACATAATTACAGGAACATTTGCCCAACAAGGCTTTTCTGTATATGAATGTAACAAAATAAATATTGGATTAAGAGATATGATAAAGTTTTTGTAGTTATTTGGAATACTAGTAACTGATAAAACTCACAGACTCTTATAAAGCTAAGATTATAAAAAAGTTATCTACCAGAGAAAGCACAACAAGCAAGTGAAGAAAACTCAAATATCTTCAAAATTGTCTGTAATATAGATGAATCTTTCCCTAAAGTGAAATATATACCTATGGTCTGGTTCTGCCTCCCAATGCCATGCTACCAGAAATAAAACTCAGACTCAAAATATATTTACATATATGTTGGCCGTGTGGGTAGGCTCTTCTCTGACTAGATCTAACTTAAGATATCTTATTTTTTTTAGCCTACAATGTGGCTTATGACTGGTTACCTGTGCTCAAGTACCAATGTCTGTTTCCTGACATCTTCTTGGCAAAATCTTCATGCTGCCTGGCTCTATTTCAGAATTCTTTATTCTCCTGGATGGTCTACCTCTTATTACTTACTGCCTAAGCCATAGACTATAGGCTTTTAAAATGGCATGTGATACATACGTACAATACACAAAATATTCTCTCTACAATTTCCATTTTTAGTCTGATAAATGGTTCTTTTTTCCAAATATGAATTGAACAAAATTATAACTATTATGAATCAATTATGAAAACTCTAAGTATCATATACATTTAAAATGTCCTGTCCATTTATGCTTGGCAATTTAAGCTATTCTATTATCTATCCTGTCTTGGTGAGTTCAAGTTCTGTGTCTAAATCATTTTTGTACCCTTCCCCAACCTTGAACAGGCAGGAAGAGACCTGGTTTACCACAAAGACCTTGCTACAATGGGACCTAGGTGAAGTTATTCACCCTGGCTGCTCATAGAACTTCATACAGGAACTTAGAAGAATAGACTGCCTGCTGAGCTTGCCTTGAGACATAATCCAGCTGGAACAAAGGATGGGTTCCCTGGGCTTCCCCTATATATACAAAGTGCTGAATATTAAACTTTGAGCCTTGATCAGAGGACTTTGTCTTGGCTTCATGCTTCTTTCACCCCTCGGTGTCTTTTTCATTTCCAGCCCTCCTTTCAAGTGAACTGAATCCAGTTTGTTTGTGGCCACTGGAGGCTACACATTTTATTCACCTAAATACTTCTTAAAGCTAGAACATCTTTAAATAATAATCAACTTAAGCTTACACTAAAACTATGACTATCTAGTCATCAAACCCATCAAGGACCTGAGAAAGAATAGACATTATCTGAGTATGCAGGAAGTGTAGGGATGCAGCTTCCAAAAATCAGAGAAATGACAGCAACAGCTGATTTCCGGGACAGTCCTGAATATTGTCTCTATAACTCTATATCTTTAAGGGAGATCAATAACTTGTGAAGCACCATGTGATAGGAACATATTTTTAAGTATTAATATTGAATCTTCATGCTCATTTAATCTTGTCTTTTATGTGGCATCTAACAATGTTTTGTTTAAGTTTTACTTTAGCAAGAATTCTAAAATTGTATTACTAATACTTGAACTATACAATAAACTCCATTTACATTGAAATATTATAGGTGGAAAACAATGTTTTTCCACTGTGCATGTGTGTTTATTTGTGTGATGTGCACTGAAGCCTAGAAAATAACCTGGGTGCTATTACTGTACAGGAATCTGCCTTGTGTTTTAGATAGGCTTGATGATTTGGATGGGCTGGCCGGGCAGTGAGCCACAAAAATCAACTTCCCTCTAGTTTCCTAATGAAGGAATTAAAAATATGCAGACACCCCTCTTGTGGTGGTTTGAATGTCATGGCCCACATAGAATCATGTGTTTCAATTCTTGGCCCATAGGGAGTGGAACTAATTGTATGGCCTAGTAGGAAAAAGTGCATCAGTGTTGTCGTGGGTATTGAGTTTTCATACGCTCAAGCTAAGCCAAGTGTGGAGCGTCTGCTGCCTGTGGACCAAGATGTAGAAATCTCAGCTCCAACAGCTTATGTGCCTGCATGCCACTATGCTTGATGCCATGATGATAATGGACTGAATCTCAGAAACTGTAAACCAGCCCCAATTAAATTTTGTTGTTATTTTGAATTGTGTGCATATGTGTTTATTAGTTTCTTTGTTTATAACTGACACCAAGGTTATGGTGTCTCTTCACAGCAATAAAACCCTAACTAAAGCACCTATATTTTTATCTTGACTTCTAAGAATTTAATTCAGGTTATTATTCTTATACATCAATTACTTAATCATCTGGGCTATCTCCTCCATCTCATATTTTCCCTTTGGTATCATTTTAAAGACATTTTCTGATTCTATTTTATACATTACAGTTATGAAGAAGAGTAGTTCATATCTTCTTCTGTATTAAGATCCTAAGAAATATGTTTCATAAGTTAATACATATTAGTTTTCAGGGACAAAGAATGCAAGAAACATTTCTGGATGTGTGTGTACATGTATGATATGAGTGTGCATGCACACACACAATGGAGTATAAGTTATGAACATGACACTTACCATATAAAAGCAATTTCATAGATTTTTAAGAACTCTAGTAAGGGAATAAAAAGATTTAAGAAATTAAAAGCAGTCATTCTGAATGAAGTAACCCAGATCCCAAAATGATATTCATTCTTTAATATGTGGATGATGGCTTTTAACCTTTTAGTGGGCATGCTTCAATCCAGAAAATTAATTGGAATAGATATGGATATAAAGTGCTGGGCCTAGGAGAGGTTCTGCCAAGAAAGAGAAAATAAAATATATAGTTATAGAGAGAAATAGGGCTGAGTGACTGGAATGGGAGAATTAAAAGGAGGGTGCTAGGAAAGATGGGAAAAGGAAGAGAATACAGAAAGGGAATACAGTAAAGGAATATAGGAAGGGACAACTAAAACTAAGGGCCATTTGAAAGATCTTATGGAAATCTAATACAGAAGAAGCTTCTTAAAGCATATATATGTGAAAGATATCTAAATGGATTCAACAAGCAACAGAGAAGACAATTCCCCAATTAGAAATCTTACACCAAAAATGAAAACTCTAGTGCCAGGAATGAATTTACCTAATTGAGTTGTTGGTGGAAAGAGGATCTTAGTTACCTTTAAAGAACTGAGGCTATTGCCAAGTCTATTGGCTGTTCTCCACAAAACTGAAGGTAAGGATGTATTGTATTGCTGAAGATAATATTTTTATATCTCACTAAAAATGGAGACTATGAGCTGATGCCTAACAAAATTCTTCACTCTTACTGTCTAGTGTTCATATACTGGAAGGTACTCTTACACACTATCAGAGGAGAAAAGTAAACTGACACAGCTACAACCCTTGTGATCAGATGGAGCCTTGCTTATATGATATGTAGCTGTAATCATAGTACAGATGTTATGGGAAGAGTCAACTGCTATTTAATTGGGTTTAAGTTTCCAGAAAATAAATCTTACCTGACATTTCTTGGTGTCCAAGAATGTAAAACTAGATAGAACTAGATAGGACATGAGCCTAAGGGAAAACAACAAATACTGTTGTTCTGCTAGTGACATATATATATATATATATATATATATATATATATATATATATATATATATATCACCTAGCAACATTCTGCTATGCTCATTGTTTATTGCCTTCTACAGCCATCATCCATGAGGTTTCTTCCTCAAGTTGATGGGACACACAACTAGACAAATGGGCAGAGAGTAAAACATCTTGGAACAAACAGTCCTAAATGGATATTTCCATCAAATTTCTATTAGGGTTCAAGGAACATTATTGAAAAGAAGGCAGAAAAGTTATTAGAACCAGAGAGGATGGACTCCACCAAGGAAACAATGCCTTCTAGACACAACAGGACTGATGACACTCATATGAATACCCATATATGCTGACACATATATGATTGTGCATAGGTCTAATCTGTATGAGGTAACCCAGCATTTAAAGGGGTGGTGAGCAAAAGCTCCCAACTCTAATAAAGAAGCTATCTTTAATGAACATCAAAAGCACAGAAAATATGGTTTCCAATGGAGTCTCACCATGTATATTAATCACCGTTAAAGGTAGATCTCCTGGCTAGCATGGCCAACTCACAACAAACTCAATGATGTTATTGTGGGTATTTTGTCTCATATTGCATTATTCAGGCAGTTTTTTCACTTACTGATCTTTTGTTTGTATACTATAGTTTCAAATTTTGTATTTATAGGTTTCATCTTTGTGTGTGCATGTTTATGTGTGTCTGTGTATATATTTCTCTCTCTCTCTCTCTCTCTCTCTCTCTCTCTCTCTCTTTCTCTCTCTCAGTATGTGTGTGTATGAATGAGTATATTTGTTTAAATTTTCTGGTGTCTTTCTTTTATTCTGTCATGTTCATATTTGCAAATTATTTTCTAAACAAACAAAAACCACCCAAACAAACAAGAAATTGAGTTTTATATGTGGAGGTGGGAAGAATCTGGAAGAAAAGATGGATGGGAAACCATAATTAGAATGTATTACATCAAAACTACATATTTTCAGCAGAAAGAAAAAGCTTAATGAAATTGTTTCCATTTTGAAACACAGAATTTATAACAACCTGATAAATCTGTGTTCTTTAGCCATGGTCACTCAAACTCAGCTTCAGGGTAAACAATCCTATATTCCAATTGGGAAGAGAGATTACAGTAAGTATTAGAGATGAATTGAAGGTAAAATAAAACATTTTATCTATTTTTTCACTGACAGCATGACTCAATTTTTCCTTTTTCACATTTTTCTCTTAGTAAAAATATATTTTTTCCACACACAATATAACTTGATTATGTATTCGCCTCCCCTATTCCTCCAAGTTCAACCCCACTCTACCCCATATTTTGATCCACTCAAGTCGATCTCTCATTAGAAAACAAATGTGATTCTAAAGGACAATAAAAATAAAATATTTCTCTAGGTTCCCTGAGGGACAAGCCTGACTGCATAGGGGTTGATGTCAAAAGTATCCCCTCTCCAGGAAAAAGACATCAGGATGGGTATGGCCCTCATGCCTCACTGGACAACGACAGGAGGACCAGAGCCATTAAAAGGTCCCCTTCAATTATTGGAGGTCAGGCCTCTATTCCCGCCTTCGCAAGAATAGAATCGCCAAGGCCCTTCTATACTTAGAGAATGGAGGAGATGTCAGGAGCAGCCCTGCATATACACTAAAGGCCTAAAATCAGCCATAGGCGTAAAGTCAGCAATAGGCCTGACATACATGCATGCTAACACAAAGTCTTGGGTCTCTGTGGATAAACACTGAAAACAGAATGATATAAGCTATTTTAAACAGGCAGCTTCTGTGTAAATTTACCAGACCTAGTAGACATAGGTCTTATAAATAAGCAGCCTCAGTGGACAGTACCAACTTAGATAAGGACAAGTGAATCATAGGCAGAGCCATAGTGACCTGTCCCCTGAACCTACACCCAGCCGATACCCTGTTCTGAAAGGTATCTGTACTCCTCCTGAACACCTATGCTCAGGTGCCATTCCCTTCCCCACATCCTGCCTTTTTATGTTTATAACCTCTGTGTAAATAAGTAAATTATGATGTGATTTAAATAACTAAATAAATAAAATAATTAAAAAATAAAATAAAATGAAAGATAAAGCAAAAACTAACAAACTGGAGTTGGACAAGGCAGATAAGTAGGTAAAAACTAAAACGTGAACAAAACAAATAAACAAACAATAAATTCAGAGACCCATTCATTTGCTTGTATGCATACCCAGGAATTGCATAAGTAGACTAAACTGGAAGCCATAATGTATATGCAGCAGATCTGATACAGACCCTTGAAGACTCAGTGCATGCCCCCTCAGCCTCTGTTAATTTATGAGTTTTAGTCATGTTGTTTTACAGGGTCTCATGTATTTGATGTCCTCCATTCCTTCTAGTTTTTACATTCTTTCTACATCCCATTTTGTGGAGATTCCTGAGCTTTGGAGCAGGAGATTTGATGTACACATGACATTTACAACTAAGTTTACCCAAGATCTCTCACTGTATGCATAAGGTGTACTTGTAGATCTTTGCATTTGTTCCCATCTGTTGCTGGAAGAAGTTTCTTTGATCTTGGCTGAGCAAGGAACTGATCTATGTATGAGTATATTAGAATAAAATCTATTCTATTGCTATTTTTTTGTTATTTGTTTTAAAACTGTACTATTTGGTTTTATTGCAAATCTCTGGGCTATCTAGTATCCGGGATACCTCTGAGATTGCTAGTCTCTGGGTCTTGGTCACTCAAGTAGTATTTGGTATGAGTAGTCCTTAAGTCAAGTCAGATATTGATTGGTTGGCTCCCACAAGCTTTTTCTTACCATTGTCTTGGCATACCCTGCAGGCTGGATATCACAATAAATCAAAAGCTTTATGGCTTGACTGAAGAATACGTTTTTGTATCAAAGACACTAGGATGTAGGGTAAAGGCTCCATCAAGCAACAGCTTGACTTCTCTTTGTTCATTGGTGAGCTCTTTGACCAACAAATCATTTAGATATAATATAATCCTAGAACGTGAAACATCACTTGGTGAAAAGAAATTTGTAGTATGGAATCCTAATAGAGTAGAAACTTTCTAAAAATATTTATACATATGAAGGTTATTTAGATGAAATCTCCAAGTAAATTTTTTTCAAATGTGTTCTTTATTTGCATTTCAAATGATGTGCCCCTTCATGGTTCTTCTTCCAAGAGTTCTTCACTCCATGCCCCTCCCTTTAACCTCTGAGAAGGTGATCCTCCAACTCTCCCTTCCCCCTTACTTGTCCCCAACCCTCATCTCAGCCCAGGCATTCCCATTCCCTAGAGAACCAAGTCTCTACAGTATTAGGCACATATTCTCTCACTGAAGCCAGACAAGGAAATCCTCTGTTACATATTTGCTCTTTGATTTGTGGCTTAGTCTCTGGAAGCTCCCAGGTTGTGGATTAATTGATACTGTTGGTCTTCTTATGAAGTTGTCATACCATTCAGCTCCTTCAGTCCTTCCCCTAATGTTTCCATAGGGGTTCCTGACCTCAGTCCAATGGTAAGTTGTGAGTATCTGTATCTGTCTTAGTCAGCTGTTGTCAGAGACACTCAGAGGATAGCCATGCTAGGCTCCTGTCTGCAAGCACAACATGGCATTGGTAATAGTGTCAGTGTTTGGTGACTGACCATGGGATGGATCCCAAGTTATGCTTGTGATTGAATGGCCTTTTCTTCAATCTTTGCTCCATTTTTGTCTCTGCACTTCTTTTAGACAGAAACAATTCTGTGTCAAAATTTTTGAAGGTATGTTGGTGAAACCATCCCTCCACTGAATGCCACGTCTATCTACTGGACGTGGTCTCTTCAGGTTCTATCTCTCTACTCTTGGGCATTTCAGCTAAGGTCATTGCCATTGAGTCATGGGAGTCTCTCACAACCCAAATCACATACTTTCTAGAGGTACTTCCCAACCTCACCCCACAAAACTCCATATTTTGAATTGGTTTAAACTGGGTCTTTAGAGTCTAACTTTCTGAGTTATTTATATATTTTGGATATTAGCCCTCTATTGAATTTATGGTTAGTGAAGATCTTTTCCCAATAGGTAGGCTGTTATTTTGTCCTATTGACAATGTCCTTTGCCTTATAGAAGTTCTTTTCAGTTTCATGAGGTCCCATTTGTCAGTTGATCTTAAAGCCTGAGCCATTGGTATTCTGTTTAGGAAAAGTTTCCCTGTGCCAATGTATCCAAGGTCCTTTGCCACTTTCTCTTCTATTAGATTCAGTGTCTGCTTTATGTTAAAGTGCTTAATCTACTTTGACTTGAACATTGTGCAGTATGATAAATATGAATCAATTTCTATTCTTCTACATGCAGACTACCATTTAGACCAGCACTATTTGTTGAAGATGCTTTCCTTTCTCCATTGTATGGTTTTGGTTTCTTGGTCAAAGATCAGTGTCCACAGGTTATGTGGGGTTTTTTTCTGGGTTTTCTATACTATTCCATTGATCTTCCTGTTTGTCTCTGTTCCAATATGATGTGATTTTTTTCACTATTGCTCTGTAGTACAGATTGAAGTCAGGGATAGTGGTTCTCATAAAGCTTAATCTTTTTATGAATTTTGTTTTTAACAATTTCATGCACATTCAAATATTCTAATTATTCTCTACTACCCACTCTTTTTCCTTTTCTAACTCTGACAGTTCCTTCTACTCTTACCAATAGATGATTTTACCATATTCATGATATTTTTTCCTTTTTCTGATTTTGAATTAATCTACATCATGGATACAGACAGCAATGATACTAATGAAAACTTGAATGGTGTTAGCATTTACATAGATGAAGTAACCTTGGCAATGTTAAAACAACAAGTGGAAGAGATTGGGAAAAACTCTAACATAAGGTACCACAACAAGAATGGTGTTCTTTAAATGTGCATATACTATAATTTAGAGAAGAATATCTGACACTTTTAGAAAAAATATTGATAAGCTTATACAGGAAACAAAATGAAATTATGAAAATATATTACTTACCATGCATTAGAAAAAAGAATAAGAGACAGAAACAAAATGAAGAACAGTGCAGTAACAGGAAGCAGTGTTAGGATGTCAGACATAAAATTCTTGATATTAGTTAGCACTTTAAGTGGATCCTTTAGAATCCCAATTTTAGAATAGATTACTATGTTATCCACCAGTAACTCATTATAAATATGAAGATATTTATAAACATGATTTAGTGTGAATTTAAGCATACTCGTTAGTGGAAAGTAAATGTATGAGGAATGTGATGATATTATAAAAATAATCATTCACACACTGGAAGACCTGCATTAATGTGAAGACTGTTTGAAACAGGAAGAATTTTTGAGATAACAAGAGACATGTAAAGATGGAAACTCTTTTCTTCAAGAGGACATGGCAATCCTAGTGAGTGACATCTGACAAAACAGAATCAAAACATGGGACAATAGTGATAGAACTGAAGGAAGAAACAGAAACTTGACTGGTGTAGTCCAAGACTATATACCTCCATGTCCATGTTTGAGTGATCAGGCTGGCAGAAAATCAACAAAGAGATGTATGGCCTGAACAGCACTATCAATCAACCTGATCTGTTTATTAATTGTACAGTATTTCATTCAACTACAGCAACGTTCACATTTTTCTCAAATTCAAATAAAATATTTGTCAGTAGAGTACATACAGACTATTGAATATTATACCACACTCAAGGGAACATAAATTTCATGAAGCAAATGATCTTCTCGTGTTACTGAACTTTATCATATAAATACACTGTGTAGTGGTTTAAAAGAAAGTGTCCTCATAGGTCCCCGGGGACTTCCACTATAAGAAGATGTAGCCTTCTTGGAGTAGGTATCGCCTTGTTGAAGGAAGTGTGTAGTTAGGGGGTGAGGATTAAGATTTCAGATGCTCAAGGTAGCCCCAGAGTCACTCTTTCTTCTGCCTGCTGATCCAGATGTAAAACTCATAGCTATCCTTCTGGTACTATATTTGCCTGTGTGCTGCCATGCTTCTCTCCCTGGTGATAATGAACCAAATCTCTGAACTATAACCAGTCCCAGTTAAATATTTTCTACATGGCATCTATTCACAATATTAAAATCATAGCTAAGATACAATGGAAGGTTTCAAAACATGTTCACATTGAAGATGCTGATAAATATTTCAACAACTATCCTATATGTCTTGAGAAAACTAACAAATTCACCAATATAAATTAAATAATTTACCCTAAAAATCACTTCTGCAAAAATATCTATAACTAATATAACAGCAACTAATGGATGCTTGAATCCTATGTCTTATAATCAAATAGAATGTTCTCTCAAAACTCTTATTTAACATCAGGTTGTTCCTACATGTTACAGTAAGGCAAGATAAAAGGCAATTATAATTAAAAGAAAAAATAATCTAGGAACAGGATGCAGTGGTGCATGACTTTTATCTCAACACTTGGAAGGTATAGTACTGAGTGAGAGGCCACCCTAATCTGTATAGTGAGTTCCAGAATAGTCAGTGTCTGTCTCAAAAAGAAACTAAAAACAATGAGCTTTGGTTTATTTACAGATAGCATTATTATCTATAGTAAAGTTGCTAGATACAGTTATCAATGTTCAAAGGTCACTTCTTTTTTTTCTTTGTTTTTTTAAATTTATTTAATTATTTAGATCAAATAGTAATTTACTTATTCACACAGGGGTTATAAACACAAAAAGGCAGGATGTGGGGAAGGGAATGACAATGGAGCATAGATGTTCAGGACGAGTACAGATACCTTTCAGAACAGGGTATCAGCTGGGTGATCACTTCTTTTTCCTATCCTAATAGATAACAGTTGAAATGTGAAAGTTTGTGGGATGGTTGTTGTTGCTTAGAAGTAGCTTTTGATGTTCTTGCTAGGGTGGATGTATTCATGCCTGTACGAGTAGATTTGTACAAGAATATGTATTCATGTAGAAGCCAAAGCTTGTTGTTGACTATCATTCTTCAATAGACTTTCTTATGTATATCTGTGTGCCTGTATATATGTATGTGCACACTGGTATCCAAGTTCCCGGAAAGCCACGGGAAGACATTGAATTCCAAGGAATCATAATTACAGGTGGTAGTAAGCCAAGAGTTGTGCATGCTAGGAATAAAATCTGGGTTCTCTATAAGAATATCAAGTATTCTTGTCTGCCAAGACATCTCTCTAGTTTTCTGGAATGGAGAATTCATAAATCAATATAAGTATGACTCATAATTTTAAGATCTACATGCATAATTTATAAAAATTAATGAAAGAAACCTAAGGTTTTAATAAAACATGAAATATTCAGTATTCATTGTTTCAATGACTCACTGTTTAGATATGAAACCTTGATATAGTTTATGAATTCAATAAATTCCTAAACAAAATTTTAGAAGGCTTGTCCACAGATATTAGTTGATTGATTTTAATGTTCATAAAGGTAGAATAGCCTACACATTCTTTTAAAAAGAAAAAATTAGGAACAACCAAAAGCAAGATAAGAAAACTCCAAAATGTTAATTTCAAGACTTATGTAAAGTTATAATAATGAAGACAGGATTACTGTGTGTGTGTGTGTATATATATATATACACATATATGTATGTGTGTATGTTTGGGTATGTATTATGTATGTATATGTATATATGTATGTATGTATGTATATGTTTGTGTGCACATGAGTACAGTGTGTGTGTGTATAAAGATTAATTAAACAATAAAAAAAATCTGCCAAAGTACTCCTATAAAAATACAATCCAATGATGGTTGTTAAAGCACAAACATTTAATCGAGAAAGTTGAATATTTTCTAAAATAGAATACTAAAACAATTGGACAAGATGTGAATTGTATGACTGTGTATTTTGTACCTATTATGGAACTTAACTCAAAAAGAATCATAGACTAAGAGCATTCTGAAGGAAGTAAAATTGTCAAAGTCAAATGTTCACACATGTTTAATTTCAACACTCACATATCCAAGGCCAAAGGATTATGATTTTTGGATCAGGATATCTTCTTTAACAAGTTTAGGGCTTAACTGTTCTACTGACTTCTCTGAAATATTTATAGAACTAATATTAAAATGAGCTACAAACAAAACAGAATAATTTTGAACACATATTGCTACTTGAAGAAAGCTAATGTGAAACTTGGTATGCATTGTTTATCAGCTATATGAAATCCTAAAAAAGCAGACTTATACAAGATAAATAACCTAAAATTAGTCAGATATTTGTAAAAGAAATAACTTTGTCTACATAAAGTATTCCATTTTTATTTCATATTTGTTTGCTTGAAATTTCAAAAATGTGAGAAATTATTCTACATTATAATACAGTGAGGTACACAAGATATTGTTCCCTAACCAGAACACATAAAAGTTTAACACATATAAATGTTAATATATTGTATAAGACAGCATTGAAATAGAGTGCATATATAATTAAATGCTGCATGCAATAAGATAGTGGACATATGAGTGATTTAGATGGACAAAATGTACAGAAAGTTAAAAATTTCAAAATTCATCATGATTTCTGGCATAAACACTAAATACACAACAAACACACACACACATACATACACACATACAAAAACACACATAGACTGGGTGGAAATGCTTTTGAATTGCTGGTTACTACTTAATAATTTTGCAATCACTACAGTTGCCTTCTGAGATCAACAAAAAAATCAGTAGATGGATTTGAGACATTTTGTTATTGATCTAAGTGTTAAATGTGATAAAGAAGCTATGCCTTAAATGAACCATTAATAATTCCTAGAGAGATTGGGCGCGTTCAGGGTGGTATGGCCGTAGACTTCCAACAGATTGGGAAAAGATCTTCACCAACCTTACATCTGATAGAGGGCTAATATCCAAGGTATACAAAGAACTGAAGAAACTAGATTCCAGACCATCAAATAACCCTATTACAAAAATGGGGTAGAGAGTTGAACAAAGAACTCTCAACTGAGGAAACTCGAATGATTGAGAAACATCTAAAGAAGTGTCAGCATCCCTAGTCATCAGGGAAATGCAAATGAAAACAACACTGAGATTCCACCTCACACCAGTCAGATTGGCTAAGATCCAAAACACAGGTGACAGCAGATGTTGGCGAGGATGTGGAGAAAGAGGAACACTCCTCCATTGTTGGTGGGATTGCAAGCTGGTACAACCACTATGGAAAGCAAGTCTGGCGATACTCAGAAAATTGAACATAGTGTTACCTGAGGACCACCCTATACAGAAGATATTTCAACATGCAACAGGGCCACATGCCCACTATGTTTATAGCGGCCTTATTTATAATAGCCAGAAGCTGGAAAGAACCCAGATGTCCTTCAACAGAAGAATGGATACAGAAAATGTGGTACATTTACACAATGGAGTACTACTCAGCTATTAAAATAATGAGCTCATGAAATTCTTAGGCAAATGGATGGAGCTAGAAAATATCATCCTGAGTGAGATGACCCAATCACAAAAGAACACACATGGTATCCACTCACTGATAAGCGGAATTAGCCCAAAAACACACAATACCTAAGATGCAACGCATAAACCTCATGAAACTCAAGAAGAAGGAGGAAGACCAAAGTGAGGGTGCTTTTGTCCTTTTTAGAATGAGTATCAAAAGATTCAACCAGAGCTCCCAGGATCTAAACCTCCAGCCTGAGAACAGACAGGGGCAAGCTGTCCTCTGAGAGGCTCTAACCAGCAGCTGACTCAGACAGACACAGACATCCAGAGCCAAACAGTGGATGGAGCTTGAGGACTCTTATAGAAGAATAGGGGAAGGATTGTGGGCCCTAAGGAGATAGGAACTGCACAGGAAGATCAACAGAGTAAACCAACCTGAACCCTTGGAGCTCTCAGAGAATGAATCACCAACTGTGGAGCATACCTAGTCTACACAGATCTAGCTCCATGGGCTGGACCTAGGCCTCCTGCACATATGTTGTAAATGTGCAGCTTGGTTTTCATGTAGGTCTCAAACATCTGGAGTGGGGGCTATCCCAAAACATGCAGCCTGTATATGGAGTATGGTCTTCTAGCTGGGTGCCTATCTGGCCTCAACGGGAGAGGAAGCACCTAGCCTCTCAGAAAACTTAAAGTGGCAAGGTGGGGGATACAGGAGGAGGGGGTACTCAGAAAACAAGAGATGGGGAAGGATTGTGGGAGGGTGACTGGGATGGGTTATAAAGTGAATAAGCAAAAAAATAAAATTAAAAAAGGAAAAAAAAATAGAGGATAAAAAAAATAAATAAATGACCATGTCTCTACTACATGCATTCTGGAAAAAAAAAAAAAAAGAAGTAGCTTTCAATAAAACCATGATCCTATGTTAAAAAAAAATAATAATAATAATAATAATAATTCCTAGATTTTCAGTTTTTTGACAAGAATGTTAAGTTTAGCTAAAATCTCTAATGATGGGTACAGATGTTAGGAATAACAAACAACATATACACAATTTAATATGAATGCATGTGATATACAAAAAGCTGTTACAGGAGATCCTAGAAGCTATCTATACTATACTATACTATACTATACTATACTATACTATACATACAATACTAGGAATGGACATTTACAATACTTCATTCTTGGTTTGTGATATGGTCATCCATTAAAAACTGTATAACATGTTTGATACTAGGCTTGAAAAGAGAAATAATCAAGATGGATCTGCAGGTAATATGGATAGAAACTGTTCTTAAAAAGAAAATTTAAAAGAAAAAAGAAAAAGAAAACAGAAAAGAGGGTAACTTTACTAGCTCTTTTTGGTAGTTTGAGGGAAGATTGCAATAATATCTTCATATGTTTGAAAGCTTAATCCCCAGTTGGTGGAAGTTTCTGGATATGACCAGAAGGTATAGGAAGTATCCCTTTGGTGAAGAATATGTCTGCCTTTTTGCTATTGTGCTCCCTTTCTTGATAGTCATGGACCAGCCCACTGAATCTTTATGTCTCAAGGAACTTTTTCTACAGGTTGCCTTGCTTATAGTGTCTTAATAATGACAACATAAAAGTAAATAAAGCATTGCCAACAGCTAAAACCAAAGGAGTGAAATATTGACCAGAAATATAAACAATTAAGTACTGAGCTATACCCCACAATATAAAATGAGTTTCTGACTGTTAATATTATAAAATTAGTGATTGTTAAATAAATATATTTAATGAATATTACAATTGCAATAACTCAAAATAATTTATGTTGGCATTGATCCCTCATAAGATGAAATAGAGCTCTTGTCTCCTAAATGTGGAGACAAGACTAACTTCCAATGATGATAGTAGGGTAAGAACTGACCGTGCATAAACTCCACAGTACTACCTGTCTGAATATGTTTGACATAAGTTGTGGGAAGGCAGTCTGACAAAAACCTATCCATGAGTTACTGTCATGGGAATGGATATTTACATCTTCCTCAAACTTCATCAACCCAGTCTAATCTTGAGACAAGATGAGACAAATCCCAGTCAAAGAACATTCAGGAAATATTTGAGCAAAGTTTCCAAAACTGTTCTACCTGTTTAATATCTATCAGTGAAGCTATAGAAAGTGTGGCAGTCGAGAGGATCCTCATGATCATGGAATGTTGCTCTTAAAATTAATCTTGCAACAGCAATGCAAAACAAAAATATAAGGAAATTTGAGACTTACAAAATGGACAAGAATATGAGTGGGGTATGATGTAAATGCCAATACTCTGATTCCTGAGACTTGAGGATCACAAGTTCATCATTATCTCTCCAAAATCCAAAAAGCTCTAGCTTAATGAAAATGTATCATATTCCTTGTCAGTTTACTCACATACAATATACAATCTAAAATCTTAACAAGATAATTTCTTTGGAAGAAATAAATGAAATATTTGGTAATTATTTTAAAGTTAATAATTCTCAACTTAAAAATATTAATACAAACAAACAAGAAATATCTGATGTTATTTCTGAAAGGAGAACAGTACAGATATATGATTTCCTTGAATGTATGGACAACAATATAGCATATCTGATCCCCAATTCTTGTCCTAATTTTAATGTGTAATAATTAATGGTTCCAATTAGAAAGACATCATTTAATAATGTTGCCATAAAGTTCATTGCAGAAATAAAGTAAGAATGAAAAGAACTCTGTTTTTCAATAATAAATATAGAGAGTACCTGGTAATTTCTTTTCCTCAGAAGGCAATGGTATTACTACTCTGAACTCACAATAGTTTCTTATTTTTCTCTTTTCATTTTTTTTTTTTTACCAAGGATTAATTTGTGGTGAGGCTAATGCTACATTCTCTTCTTTAGGCATACCAAGAAACCATTTCTATTGCAGTACATCAAGAGTGTACTTCGATGTTCAATAAATTTTCTCAAATAGCTTGTAATAAATAGAGAGTAGAAGGAATTTTATTAACCATCCAATATGTATTTTTTTCTGAGAATCCAGAATAAGGAGCCAATTTGGAAGGCTCACATAAATCTTATAAATGTATTGGTAGAGAAGTAGTGTGCATTGCTATCAAATACATCATTTCTTATAATTCTGTATGTGTTAAGTAGATGTGTGTTCCAAATACTGGAATTATATTCTGGATAGTATTCTCACTGTCCTTCTCATTTCCTGGGCAATTCACAAACAGTTATTTGGAAGAATTTTTGAAGAATCACATTTTAAAAGATCTTGAGTTTAATATTGGAGAGAGGTTATTTTAACTCACAATTATCTTTTAGATTTCTAAATTATCTGAACTCTAGTTATATCAATGAGATATAAAATGTGTTTTAATATAATTGAAATAGCCTGATTTGTTGCCAGAGACTGGTAAAAGATCCTAGATCAATATAATTAAGTATTACTTAATATCTTAACATAGAAAACAACAATGAAATTCAGGGCTGGTTTCTCATGTGGATGCTAGGTGATAATGAACAGCTCAAATATCATAGTTGTGACTATAAATAGGCATAAGTAGTGTTATTTTTTTTTGACAATTAAAGCAAGCATTTTCAACAAATGATGCTGGTTTCACTGGATATCTACATGTAGAAGTATATCAATAGATCCAAAACTATCACCCTGTAAAAACTTATATCCAAGTGGATAAATTGCTTCAACATAAAACCAGACACACAAAATCTAATAGAGAAGAAACTGGAGAACTACCTTGAATTCATTGACACAGGAGACAAATTTCTGAACAGAACACTTATAGCTCAGGAACTAAGATAAACAATTAATAAATGGGACCTCATAAAATTGAAAAACTTTATTAGGCTAAGGACACTATCAATAGGACACAGTAGTATCCAACAAAATGGGAAAAGATATTCATCAACCATATATCTGACACAGAACTAATATTGAAAATATATAAATAACTAAAGAAAGTAGACACCAACAAACCAAATATCCCAATTAAAAATGAAATAGGCTGAGCAGACCTAGGGCGCCAGGTCTGTACCCAATCCCAGAACACCCAGAGGAGGCTGGACTCCCAGGAGATATAAAAAGACCAGGATCATAGGCATGATAAAGAAGAGACAGGCTCCAGTCAGAGACAGTGAGTACAGGTAGCCCTAGAAATAAGCAGATGACAAAAGCAAGTTTAAGAACATGAGCAACAGAAACCGAGGTTTCTTGCATCATTAGAACTTAGTTCTCCCAACATAGCAAGTCCTGAATAGCCCATGACACTAGAAAAGCAAGATTCAGATTTAAATCTCTTCTCATGTTGATGATGGAGGACTTTAAGAAGGACACAAATAACTCCCTCAAAGAAATATAAAAGTATACCTTGGATATTAGCCCTCTATCAATGTAAGGTTGGTGAAGATCTTTTCCCAGTCTGTTGGTTCCCGCTTTGTCCTGTTGACCGTATCCTTTGCTTTACAGAAGCTTTGCAGTTTTATGAGATCCCATTTGTCAATTCTTGATCTTAGAGCATACACCATTGGTGTTCTGTTCAGGAACTTTTCCCCTGTGCCCATGTGATCAAGGCTTTTCCCTATTTTCTCTTCTATTAGTTTCAGTGTACTGGTTTTATGTGGAGGTCCTTGATCCACTTGGAATTGAGCTTTGTACAAGGAGATAAGTATGGATCAATTTGCATTCTTCTACAAGTTGACCTCCAGTTGGACCAGCACCATTTGTTGAAAATGCTGTCTTTTTTCCACTGGATAGTTTGAGCTCCTTTGTCGAAGATCAAGTGACCATAGGTATGGGGGTTCATTTCTGGGTCTTCTATTCTATTCCATTGATCCTCCTGACTGTCTCTGTTCCAATACCATGCCTTTTTATCACTATTGCTTTGTAGTACAGCTTGAAATCGGGGATGGAGATTTCCCCGAAGTTCTTTTATTGTTGAGTGTAGTTTTCGCTATCCTGGGTTTTTTGTTATTCCAAATGAATTTTAAGATTGCTCTTTCTATCTCTGTAAAGAATTGAGTGGGAATTTTGATAGGGATTGCACTAAATCTGTAGATTGCTTTCGGCAAGATAGCCATTTTTACTATATTAATCCTTCCAATCCATGAGCATGGGCTGAACCTAGCCTCCCTGCACATATGTTGTAAATGTGCAGCTTGGTTTTCATGTAGGTCTCAAACATCTGGAGTGGGGGCTATCCCAAAACATGCAGCCTGTATATGGAGTATGGTCTTCTAAAAAAAAAAAAAACAGTTATTCAGTTATTCATGGAATATTATTTTTTTTATATTCTCTTGTATTCAGTTTGCAACTACTTCATTGAGAATTTTTGTATGTATACTCATGAGGGATACTGGACTATAATTTATATATTTTTGTTGGGTTTACACTTGATTTCACTATTTCAATATTATTTGCTTTGTGAAGGAGCTTATTGTGGTTCTGAATTTTTTTAAACATAACTCAAAAGTATTGCTTGTTTGAAGGCTCTATAGAATTCTTGTATAAGTATATCTGACCCTTGGTATTTTGCTTGTTTGTTTCTTTTCATTTTATTCTGTTTGAATGCTTTTTAAATTTTTTTGATTTGCTGAAAAAAAATTAAAAATAAAATTAAAAAAAAAAAGAAATATAAAAGTATACAGGTAAATAGGTAGAAGTCCTTAAAGAGGAAACAAAAATTCCTTAAAGAATTACAAGAAACAAAAACAAACAGGTGAAGGAATTGAACAAAACATCCAGGACATAAAAATGGAAATAGAGATAATAAAGAAATCACAATGGGAGACTACCCTTGGATAGGGTAGTTCTATTCATGAGGAGAAAAGCTAGGAAAAAGATCAGGAGTCATAGACGAAACCATCAGCAACAGCAAGAGACAGAAGAGAGAATCTAAGGTACAGCAGATAGTAAAAATGGCCATGTTGCCAAAAGCAATCTACAGGTTCAATACAATCCCCATCAAAATTCCAACTCAATTCTTCATAGAGTTAGAAATGAATTCTAAATTCATTTGGAATAACAAAAAAATTGAGGATATCAAAAACTATTCTCAACAATAAAGGACCTACTAGGGAAATCACCATCCTGGAACTCAAGCTGTACTTTAAAGCAATAGTGATAAAAACTGCATGGAATTGATACAGAGACAAGCAAGAAGATCAATAGAATAGAATTGAAGACCCAGAAATGAACCCACACACTTGTGGTCACTTGATTTTTGACAAAGGAGCTAAAACCATCCAGTGGGAAAAAGACATCATTTTCAACAAATAGTTCTGGTTCAGCTGGAGATCAGCATGTAGAAGAATGCAAATCAATTCATTCCTATCTCCCTGTACAAAGCTCAAGTCCAAGTGGACTACTGATATTCAAGGACTTCCTATAAAACCAGATACACTGAAACAAACAAAAGAGAAAGTGGGAAGAGCCTCAAACACATGGGCAAAGGGTAAAAGTTCCTGAACAGGACATCAATGGTTATACTCTAAGATCAAGAATTGACAAAAGGTACCTCATAAAATTGCAAAGCTTTGTACAGCAGAGACATTGTCAATACGACAAAATGGCAATCAACAAATTAGGAAAAGATCTTTACCAATCCTACATCCAATAGAGGTCTAATATCTAAATATACAGCCTAAACTCTTGTCTTCTCATCCATCCATGGCTAGCTTATAACCTATAATTCAAATAAATACATCTGTCTTCCATGGTTTTGCTCATGGTGGTATTTATCATAGAAATAGAAAGCAAATTAGGAAAATGTTATGACCTAAGAGAGGGAGGATAGCATCATGAGCACATAGAGTGCAGTACTTGAAGATGACTTAAGCAGAGAGTCAGAGAGAGAGAGAGAGAGAGAGAGAGAGAGAGAGAGAGAGAGAGAGAGAGAGAATATTAAGTCTGTATGATCAAGCAACATGTAACCTTACTATCTCTAATTCAAGTAAACCTCTAAGAGAATGGGAATAGAAATAACCCTAATGACTAGATTATGCTGGATGTAGAAGTAGTGCCTTCCTGGAAAGAGTTGTCATTGCCTGACTGAGCATCAAATTATAGGAAGGGTTGGTTGTAGAGTCTTCCAAAATTTTAAATATGTAATGGTGCATTTACTTTGGAATACTAGAGTTTTCTATTTTATTATATATGTTCTATATTAGGAACATATTAAGCAGGTATCTACATAACATATGTTTGTTATAATCTAGAATGAAATTTTAATTTGAATAAATGTATAACTGTTATATCATTCTTCTCTTTGTCCAATACAATACAATATTGAATTTATACAATATTGAATCCTATTACTTTAGGAGTTATAATATGTGGTCCGAAAAAAAAAAAAAAAAAAGCAGACAAAATTCTCTATATCATTTCTCTGTTGGACTTACTACTATTACAACTATTAATCACAAGGGCTACTACTATAACTACTGTTAGTAGTAGTAGTAATTATTATTTATATTATAATAACTAATATCCTTAATAGTAGTAGGAGTAGGAGTAGGAGTAGTATCATAACATCATGTTGTACAAACATAGAGATAGTTACCTCAACAAAACACTATGACCAAACAGTAAGTTGGGGAGGAAAGGGTTTATTCTGTTTAAATTTCCACACCACTTTCATCATTGAAGACAGTCAGGGCAAGAATTCAATCAAAGCAGGATCCTGGAGGCAAGAGTTGTTCCAGAAGCCATGAGTGGTACTGTATAATGGCTTGCTTCACTTGGTTTGCATAGCCCAATCTCTTATAGAACCCAGGACCACCAGTGAGGGATGCCACTACCCACAATGACTCTTCCACATGCATCACTCATTAAGAAAATGTCTTATAACTGCATCTTATAGTAACAGTTTCTCAATTGATGTTTCCCTCTTTCAGGTAATTCTATTTTGTTTGTCAAGTTGACATAAGACTATCCTGCCAGAGAAAGCAAAGAGACAAACTGCAAGCACCCCATCTAATTAAGTTTTCCTTGGTGGTAAGACATGCTGCTGAAACGAAAAAACAAACAAACAAACAAAAAAAAACATAGTAAAGTGAGTAATGTAAGAAATATTCTCAACATGAAGAATTTGGGCAAATGAGTTCAATAATTAACTAGGTTGTTATTGATGGATGTTATCAAGGTAAATTTGATTGATTAAAGAAAACATGGTAGTAACTGTTAGCAACATTGTTTTGTATGGTAAGAACTTTCAAAACTCTACATTATAATCCAATTCAAAGCTATGTGTGTTTACATATCCTACTTTATAAATAATTTTCCAACTCATTGTTAACTAAATGTATTGTCTATCTATGCCTACCTAGGGATATTCTTTAGGGAAGGGAGACAAGTATTTTAATACTTTTTAAAAATAAAATTATCATTGAAATAGCTTGCTTACAACATTATTAATTAAATTATAACATGCATGCCAGCCTTCATCAAGAAATATTAATTGAACAATTTTATGAATGACAACATTATTATGAAAACCAATGTTATTTAAAGAAGCATAATTCTCTACAGTTCCATTAGAAACCATCTAGTCTTTGATTCAATTACTGGTGTTTTATATTTTGCAAAAATATATTTCTATAGCACCGTTACTACTTAGTTGAACTACATAAAAGGCAGATTATCTTTGGTCAGCTAGATATTATTAATGTTATCTGTGTTTTATACCTGGTGCTCAGATGAAATTTCAACTCGTGGATTGGTTCGAATGCACTGAATTAATCAGGAATCTTCATGTCTAAACGATGAAGGTCATTGTCCCCAATTGGTATTTGATCTATCAATAAAGAGCCAATGGCCAATGAATGTTAAGAGAGGGTGGTGGAACTTTTAGATTGTGCAGGCTAGGAACTGGAAGAGAGGAAGAGAGAATCATAGAGCTGGATCAAACTTACAGGTGCAGAAGGAAAATCATCCAAAATGTCAGTGAGAAGTAATACAGCCCCCAAAAGGGCTGCCCAGAAGCATCTTGGGCAGCAAAGACTAGAGAGCTACCCAGAAGGAGCCTGAGCAACAAAGATAAATATAGACTTAGAGGGCATTAAGTCAGGATTATAGGAGGGAAATGTGTTCTAGCTGCAGGGAGGATTAGAACTGCCCAGACTTTGGGCTAGCCAAGGCATTTTAAAATGAACTGTGTGTGTGTGTGTGTGTGTGTGTGTGTGTCGTGAATCCAGACAGCCCCTGGGCAGTTGTGTGCATTTGACATGCCTGGAGTCAAAGCAGTGTAGCCCTTTATCATTACAGATGACATGCAAGGTGTTGAGTGAGAACTCACTATTAACAATAATTTAGATTCCCAAATGTAAGACACAATACACATACACCATGAGATCAGTTTAGGAGGAATGGAGAATTGGTTTCTCAGCAAGTGGAGCTGAGTCACCTGGTTCCAGAGCAAGCTGAAAAACTAGAACAAAGGAACACAATTGCTGGCAGGGACTTGCTCTGGGCTGCCTGCTAGGAGGAAGACAATGAGAACCCACAACCAAAGATAGCTGTCTGCTTCCTACAAGTAACTAATTGAAGGATAGGGATAAATAAGATTTGATTTAATTGCTATTAAGAACAGAAGGGAGAATTTAGAGGGAATGAATGGAAAAATATGTTTTAAAGAAATTTAAGAGACAGTAGGTAGCCATCCGAGCCTAGCTGCTTTTGTTGGGTACCATTAGTGCCCAGTTTAAGCAAGAGCCATCAGCTCTGGCTTTAATTGCCTGCTGCCATCAGCAGGGGAAGATAGTAGGTGCCATCAGTACCTAGTTGTCTCATCCTGAGAGATAACTACAAAATGCACACAACCCCATGTGTTACATAGTTGTATAAATAACTTAGACCTTGATCTCATGTCTGTTTGGGCAGGAGATGGTGGAGGAACAGTTCTCAACAGGTAATGTTTGTTTAATTGCTTTGAATTGTTATAATTATCAGAATGAGTGTGGTTATGAGTTTACTGGTTATATTAAAATTCTTCTGGGAGAAAGGTCAAGCTATATCTTTAATAATTTCCTGTTACTGGACCAAGGACATGCTATTTTGGGAGACAGGCTCTGTATTTGTCTTGATAAGAAAGGAGAAAAGGCTTTGGACCCCTTCCAAATTGATACGGATCAGTTATGACAGGGGTAGACCCCCTGAAGATCTTGCCAATAGAAGAAAATTTTGAGAAAATCACACAGGACAGGTAACTTGATTTGCTGATTCCTCAACATAGGGACAGCCCAGAAACTGGCTTAGACATAAAAATGTCTCTAGTCAAAACTTCAGCTAAATTTAGACAAGAAATCTTGTTAGTTAAGGAACCCTTACAATTCTTCATGCCCTCTCTCATATGGCATGAAAGAAGATTTATTATAATTGGTTATTGATCAAATTAATTTGTAAAAGGATAGTTGTCTTTCACCTGCTCAGTGAAGGAACAAAATTTGTTCTTAACTGCTCTGTGCACCTTGAACAATTCATGCAGATATCTTAATGGTGCTAAGATTTTAGTGGTGAGATGCATATACTACAAAATATACTACTTTGGCACAATTCATCCTCAGAGATGCTGAATTGACCTGCTGTTCCATCCCCCTGCTTCCTGATGCTATCCAGAATCTTGCTTTCAGGGATATATATGAAAGTTTATAGGGAAGAAAGAGAAAGGGAAATTATTTGAATACATTATAATCTCAAAAATAAAACATCTAGTTGAAAACAAAACAATGTTGAAAACAATTAAAGAAAATCTTGTCAAAAAATATGAAAATAATCAGGACATCCATACCATAATTTCAAAATCTCAATTAGAGAAAGACTCTCAATGAGTTATTCAGATGCATGGTAACTCTATTATATTGAGACTACAACTGATAAACAGAAAATATGCTATATGAAATATTAATTTGTGATTGTGTTTCTTTTGCAGCTGTGTAATGCTAGTAAATTTAATCTATACAGTTTTTTGACCCATCTGTCTTGGGCTTTGATAATATTTTTAATATTTTATATAGTAATAGCTTATTCATTTATGTACAGGTGTGATGATATATAAATATTAAGAGACTTTGTGTTATCTATCCATTATGTTACTGTTTCAAAGTTTTTTATTACTATTTTGATATTCACAAATGCATGTTATATTTATATCATTCTCCCTTTATGTTCCACACCCTCTTCTTCTCAAATTCATAGCCACTTTCTTTATTTATTAATGTTAAATATACATATATAATTAAATGTATGAACATAACCTGCTTAGTCAATTCAGTGCTTTCTCTATGTATATGTTTTTAGAGATACTACTTGATATTGGATAACTAATCTAGGATCACATAATGATTACCCTTCTTTATTTGGCCTGTAAACCTCTCCCCATCCACGTGCATTTAAACTTGTAGCGTTAATTTATTTTGTCTTCTTTAGACAACCAAATTCTTGAGAGTATATAGATATAGCTTCATCATCATATGTAGGAGACATAATCTTCCACTGGCTAACACCCATCTTATTGAACTGAAATCTTCCAATAGGAAGCGAATGCATGATTGGCACTGTACACTTAATCAAGTACCCATAACTGTTGAGACCATGAAACTTAAAGGAGAATCTATTACTGCCCCTTTCCAAAAGCAGTGTAATTTGTAACTATGCTCTGAATACTTATTTTCCTACCCACAGTTAATTGCAGCTCTCACGCTCACCCAAGAAGCATGCTTTATACAATGGAGGCCATAACAGAAAGCCACAACTCTTACATGTAGAAAACAGCTAACTTTGAGGTGCCCAGTCCCATGTGACAACACAAAGTATCTATAGTCTATAGATTACTCATGGAGTATGATGGAAGAATAAGAGAAAAACTATGCACATCACAGAATCAGAAAGATTGCTGCAAGGTTAAGATTATTTAAAGTTCTTGGCTTCCAAACATAGTAGGGATAGATGCACACAGTTTGTTGTACAGAAGTACAATTGTTTCTGTAGAATACATTAATGTTTATTCACAAAAACATTGGTAAAGTTGTCAAACCAGTCACCCAAAAGTATTGTTTCTCACAGCTGAATAAAGTTACAGTGAATCCAGAATTTGGCATAAGTATTTTTTATTTCCTTTATTTTGCTTATTAAGTTATGGCTTTCTGATATGTCTGCAGCAAGTACTCACAACTTTTCCTACATCTAACACCAGCAAACTTCTTTCTCTTGAACATTTCTCTGACTCTCTGTTTTGCCATCCTGTGTTTAACTGAGGTTATGATATTAAGTGTTTACTCTTTAAATTAAATAGCAAAGAAAGTAAAGTTTAGAATTATAGCGGAAAGGTGTAAAGATAAAATCATTTCTAAATTTATGAGACTGATATAAATACAATGGAAACCAACCAACCAAACAACAATAACTAAAAAAAAAAAAAATGAAAAATAAATATTTATATCCCCAGTGAAGACATAAAAGTAAATACTTTAGAAATATTCCATTTATACAATATTGGTTACACTTCGTCATATAGTTGAAATATTTAAATTTCATTGAAATACTGAAATTCTGTTTTACTCTAAGTCACTTCTCCCGAGGCACTCCTGAACTCTAGGCAGTATTCTCAGTGGCAACTTCTACACTGCTTGTAAGCACAGCTGCACTGGATAAACATTCCATCCATTTAAATTCATCTGAATATTAACTTAGAAACTCTATGATAAATGAAAAGTTTTTAACCAAACTTTATGAACCTTTTTGCACTAACAGATTCCAATTAAATACTATTCAAAAAACCAACAAATTCTAAAATGACATCTATCGTTCTAAGCCTCATTTAATTGATAAATGAAACACTAATTATAGAATTGAATTATTGAAGGACAAGCACCCATATGTGTGTGTGGAAGAGTGGGCTTGTGATTTTATATATACATAGGAAATCTAGTATCTATGAATAAAATTCTGCAATATTTGTTAGAATATTTTTATTAGAATATTTAGATGAGCTTAAGTGATGGTGATCACCAGCTGCACCCATTTTCTTTCATCATAATTTTATACTTTGTCTAAATAATATTTTATTCTGTGTGAATACAATATATTACATTTTCATCATTCCTTCATATGTTGATGGACACTTCATACAATAAACAAATTAATTTACATATGGATGCAATATATATGATCATGTGCACACATGCATAAAATTTCACATATATACAACCTTTTAGTAAAAACAAGTTTCCATGTGGATAGAAGTGGCACTAGTGTTGTGTGCATGGGGAGGGGGAGATATAGATGTTAACACAATAAAAATACTTGGTATACATGAAGGAAATGTCTTCATGAAACAAATTTATATGCCAATGAATGCATAAAAGTAAACACATTAAAAATATTCCATTTATACAATGTTGAAATATAGTTTCATTTCTGGCATATAGTTGGAATATTTAAAAAAGTCAACCTCAGAAAGTAATCTTAAGACTAATTCAGAAGATTATGAATTAAACCAACATTACCAAAAAAGAATACATGGATCAAAATACCACTAAAAAAATAGGAGTACCAATTTGAGATGAATAAAGGTTAAGTTATTCTCATTCTGTTTCTTTCCCTGTCTTTCTATTTCTCTGAATCTTTTACAGTATTACCTCTGTTATTAGGCATTGCATCTCTTTATGAGATAGGATATATAAATCATTTATTGTCACTAGTTCATGTACAAAATTAGGTTCATGGAATTATTCACTTCATTTCTTATTGTACTAAAGCTAAGAGAACACAAAAATTGTAAAATTCAGGTACCCTATCTCCTGTGTTTATGCATTCAATAGACTTGCATTTTTTTGGATATAAGCATCACAAAAATAAAAAAAATACAATCATGTAAAGTGACATATACATACATATACACATATGCCTAATATATACCTATATATTAAAATGCATATAATACATATTTATAGTATGTATTATATTTAAACTACTGAATGTGAAAAGGTATGTATGATATCATTACTGGAAAACAGAGATCTAGTAGAAGATCTAGGGACTAAACTTCAATGACTCTAATATCCTTTATTTTAATGATGGTTCACTCTGTCATTACTTAATCATTACTATAATCAGCATAATCTAAAACAAACAACAGAGTTCCCATATGGATACAACATTTTCAAGTTTATGACACATGGATGAAAGAATGTAATCTTTTAAAATTTAGTTCATAAATTATGAATTCAACAAATTTGGAAAAAGGACTATTTCTATTTTACACACTAATATTGCAAGAACAAGTGTAAGAAATAGATATTTTCATACTCTATGATCATCATTCAGGAATTTTCCAGTTATAAATACATACATATTATAAATAAATATTAATATTAATATATTTTACAATACTAGATAATATATTTAATGTCCCTATATGTCTGTAAAATGTATGTGACACTTCTATGTGATTTAATCACATAAAAAGTTAATATAAGCACAATTACAGTAAAATTTCTTCCACTTCAACAAATTCTCTTATATGTTTTAGAGTAAAAATGTAAATATTCATATACATTCTCTCCAGTGAAGTGTATGCTTAAAATTCTGTTCCACCTCTCTATAATTTGATATTGCTCCAATCATCTCTCATTAGATTTAGTAATTTGTTTATAGTAATACTTTGCTATGTTTTCACTATCATGTGCGTTATCCAGATTCAAAGTAAATAGTCCCATATACTCATTTGTTATTTGCTTTGGGAAAATATCTGTACATTAACTTTGAGTATTTTTTCTTTCAATATTTTATTTTTTTAAACAGTGAAATATAATGATGGTTTGTATATTCCAAACCAATCCTTTTATTATACATGCCTCCTTAAAATTTTTAGCCTAGTCTGCAAGGAGCCTTCTCACCATCATAATGGCTTCAATATATCAAATACATTTAATATTAATAATATAATATTTTGATTTATTAGTCTGTATAAGATGATTTCAGCTTCACTCATAAAAACAATAGCCTAAATTCTAAATCATAAACATTTATTGTTTTCTTGTAAAAAATTTCCATAGCATTATATCTTTTATTTAAATCTATGTTCCATTCCTAATAAATTTTATGATATGTAGTGATAATTATATTAGTCTATGGATATTAAATTAACCCATCAACATTTGCAGTGAGTGGTTGCTTATGAGATTGTGGAAAACAGTTGTCAATAATTACATGTGATTATTTTGAGACTGAATTGTATCGCTTTAATATCTTTGTCAGTTCCTCCAGTAACACCATGCAATTTTAACCACTGTACTAAAGTATTATGTATATTTTTATCTCTAACCTCTATTAATTATTTATTTGTAAATGTGTTTCTCAATATCTCTAAAACATCTTGCTTGGCTTTGTTAGGAATTACATTTAATGAAATTATACCTCATGTATCAAACACCAATTTAATTTGAGCAGATTTTATGTGTTTCAACCTAAGGAAATAATAGGTTGGTTTAGTTCTTTGAAATCTTTCATCATGGTCATTTTAGTTATCAATATACTTACTATGACTCCTTAAGCTTATTTGAAAAGCATTCTGATGATTCAGAGGGAAGATGTACTAACAATTACATTAAGATCAATTTAGTTAATGTTACTTATTAATGCAGGAGCTTAGCTTAATAAATTTCTCGGTGTTTTCTAAATAACATTTATTATGTCTACAAATAAATGAGTTAGTTTGTGGGACTGCGTAAGGGTATCCTGGTTCTTGGCTGGGCATGGGCTAGAACCCGAGACTCCAAGGGAGAAACGGCAGGAGTTTGGCCATGTCCCCAGAACTCAGGGTCCTGACAAGCAGTCTAATCTCCATGGACATACATTGTTCAGTCACGTAGGCCATTACAGCCCCTCCCAAAGTGCACAGGTAGAGGGTGTAACTACAGGCCTCAGGCCCTAGAGATTTACATACTAATGACGGTCAGAGGGCGGAGCCAATTAAGCATTCCTCCCCAGACCCTTCCTACTTCTCCCTCCCTATTTAACTCAGGTCTGCCCTGAGTTTGGGGGGGTACATCCAGATCCATCCACCATCCGCCATAACAATAAAGCCTTTTAAAACCAAAGACTTCCTCTGTCATTGGGGCCTGCCGAGCCTGCCATCGCCTAAGCCACCAGCCCCTGGAACCTGGGACCTTCCTCCGGTATGAGAGACAGGCATGGGCCCAGGGGCTACTGCTGCTGTGGCCCCCCAGATTTTCCCACATTAGTTCTGTTTTTCTTTATAGTCTATATATTTTTCTTTTCATTTTCGTGCCTTATGTCATGGGCTAGGGTTTCAAATCTTATATTAGAAAAGACAAATATTCTTGTATTTTTTTATATAATTTTAAAGATTTTATTTTACTATAGTATAAGTGTAAGAGTTTTGCAATGCAATTTATTGTGTACAAAATTTCAGTAATAAGGATTAAAGCTTCATTATTAGTAGGATAATGAAATACTGTTTTGACACAAAGTGCTGATGAGTATAGAGGACATAAAATGATAAGATATGGAATTCTAACACAAAGTAAGCAGAAAATAGAAGCTGTAATATCATTTTGAGCAAGTACTTAATGGATAGCATGGACTGTAGTGTGACAACATTAGGCATAATAAGATGAATTCAAACAAATGTTACTGCTCTCTCCATATATACATGCAAGGTTTTCATCTATATTTAAATCTATGGTGGCAAAAGTTAAGATGTGAGAAAGACTGAAGAACAATCAAGTGATATGCACTATGCAAGACCACTAATGTCAAGACTGAATAAGTTTTCAAACCTAGACATAAGAATTAGTTTTTACATATATAGTGAAGTTCCAGGGACAATATCCATTATTATTATATACAATAAACAAAAATAAAAAGGAAATATACGTGTAAAATGTGAGTTATAAATGAAAGTAAATATATGATGATTTCTAAATTGAAGATTAATTTAAAATTGGATAATTTGATCTTAGTATTATTGTGCAAGCATGTATGATCATCATTCAGGAACTTGGGAGTTAAGAATACTACAACTTGGTGGATAGTATATGCTATAAAGGAAAACATACAAAGCAAAAAAAAAATAATAATAAATAAATAAATAATAAAGCTAGCTTTAGCAAAAGTTTTGGAAGAGTCAATTTTATCCTTTGCATCTATAAATATCATGAAGTGATTTACATATAATTATTTTAATTTTTACAAGAAAGTTAGATTGGACTACTTGATTGAACAATGGGAAAAAGAGAGTATCATTTTGGGCTCATAAAATTCAATATAATATATACAGTGTAAGTACACACACATATATATATAATCTATATGATACATTATATAAAATTGATACATATTCATATAACTATTTTTGAATTTTACTTCAGTCATTTATGTTATGGGTTTATGAATAATCTGAAGTTTGGTTGAACTATACAAACACCAAATTTTTTAATATATATGTACCTAATTTGATTTTCATGTTTCAGATTTCATAACAGAAAAACACTTTTTGGAACTAGTGTTCTTTATCAGAATTGATGTGCATCTCTCAGTTTGAATAGAAATATTTTGACACAAAATTCAACACTTAAGAAAATTTACTTATATTTATTATTTATAATAAACAGATTTTAAGGAATAACATAAAATTATATTTTTAAATCTTTATGATCACATAATCAAGTGTTATTGTTTGATTAAGGAATTAAAGATCTGAGATCATGATACATCATATCCTTTGGGAGAGTCACATTGTAACAATAAATAATACTTGCACATACCTTTAACTCAAAGTCATTGAGACAACAATTGTCAAAACATTCCTAAAAATTCATAAACATACCAGCTTCATTAGTCTGGGAACTGGTGGAATACAAAACATTAGTGATCAGTTTAATAATTTAAATAAATATATGCATTATGTAAAAAGCATCTTTACTATTAAAATTAAATTTCAAACCATGACTAAAATATTAAAATTGAAATTATGGGCATTTATCAAAAGATCAAACACAGTAACTCTCTGAAAAAAAATAACCAACAGTCAATTTTAAAAGATTTTTGGTTAATTTAAAATTTTACATTGATTATTTTATTGACTTTAAGATTTAGTATCACCAAAGTAATTATTTTTTAGGATGAAATTAAGTATAATTCAAATCTCATTATGTATGAATACAATTTAAAATACTTTTACTTGAATTTAGAAATATGGTTCTCTTTGGGATGAAAAATTTCTGCTTTCAAGAACTCCATTTAGTTTCATGGGCCAGATTTTAGTTAGGCTATTTTCTTGGTGTTCCACTTTTATTTTATTTATTTTTTTTGTTGTTGTTGTATATTCCAGACACTAACTAACTTTATGATATATATTCTGGAGGCTCAGAATCATTCTGGAAGACAAGATGGAGAGATTATCTGAGTTGGAGACAGTGAATGACTAAACAAAAGACCAATGGAGATGAGCATACCATCACACACATAAAATGACTTACAAGAAACCCAGCCAGCCAAAATCCATCATGGTGGAGGGGCTCATGATGTCTCATCTCTAGCTGAGGAGTTATTGGGAATTGATGGATGGTGGAGAATGAAAATCAGGTTTTTTTCAGGGATGTGGCCTCTGAGAGGCTTCCTGTATTCCAGTAGTTGATCCTACAATGAGGCAAATAAAGACAGCATTGAGAAGATTCCTCAATGAATTCTAATAAGGAGCACAAAGAGTTGAACTTGTGAAGTAACCATATTGGGAGAAAAGGGAGGAACTTAAGGGGGAAAATGAAGGCAGCCTCAGGTCAACATGTATTATACATGTATATCAAACAATAAATGTTTTTTAAAATAGTCATGACTGTAAATGTGACTTTTTTTCTTCTGGAGTAATTGTCATCTCCAAGGTTTACTGACTCAGTAGGCTAACCTGGACTTAGTCCTGGGAGCTTCTACACTCCATAAAATCTAATCTAAAACTAGAATGTTTTCTTACTGAGAGTTTTCTTCCTACTTCAAAGGTCTATACTCAACAAAACTGGAAAATCTGCCAGAGTTTGACATATCCAGATGCAGACGTGCACAGCTAACCATTGAACTGATCAAGGGGTTCCCAATGGAGGATTTAGAGTGAAGACTGAAGGAGCTGAAAGTGTTTGAGGCCCCATGAGGAGAGCAACAATACCAACCAACAACCAGAGCTCCCAGGGTCTAAATCACCAATCTGGGAGCACTTAGGGAGGGATCCATGGCTCCAGCTGTATATGTAAGGGAGGATGGCCCTGTCATAGGTGGGAGAGGAGATTCTTGGTCCAATGAAGGCTGGGCGTCATATGTGTGGGAATTCGAGGGTGGGGAGGTGGGAGGCAGGGTAGGTAGGGCCACATCTGCAGAGAAGCAGGAGGAGAGGGAATGGGATAGGGGTTCCTGGGCAGGGGGTGGGATGGGGTAATGAGATAACATCTGAAATGCAAATAAAATATCTAATAAAAAATTGAAAAACAAAACAAAAGCAAAATGAACAAACAAAAACACCTCACGATTTCTTGTTTTGTCTGACTTCTGGCTAGCTGTTTCAACTCAACTGTTCTGGGACAATTCAGCTCCTCACTAACTGATTCAATCTGGTTTTTCTTTTGGGCTCTGCATTGCTCTCCTTGGCTTCAAACTAACTCCAACAACCTCTTCCTTCCTTCCTTCTGTCCTTCCTTCTTTCCTTCCTTCTGTCCTTCCTTCTTTCCTTCCTTCCTTCTTTCCTCCCTCCCTACCACACTCACTCACTTCCTCTCTCTCTTTCTTCTTTAATCTTCTTTTACAGTCAAGACGTTTTCCCCTTCCCTGTCTACCCTCTGATTGTACCACATCCCGTACCTCCTCCTCCTCAACCTCCATCCCTGTCTCCTCCAGTATGTGCATACACACCCCATCCCCACCTCACCAAACCTCCCCACTCCCCAGGGCATCAAGTATCTTGAGGGTTAGGCACATCTTCTCTGGCTGAGTCCAGACCCAGCAGTCATCTGGTATATATGTGTTGGGGATAACAACCTTATGTAATCTTCGGGCTCCTTCTCATTTTCTGGCTTATTTTGTCTTCACCTGTGTCTAACTTGTTCTCCCTCTGCAACCTCTCTCTGTAAAACTCTCTGGTAAAACTGCTTTCTTCCCCTCTCTGTGCGGCTCTAATCTCCCTCTCAAATGTACACTACAGATCTTCATGAATTCTACTGCATTCTTGTACTCGCTTCTTTCTTCCTGTACTGTCTGTCTCTGCCTTATTTAGCTTCTTTTTCCTCTCTCTTCTCATGAGAATTGGGCATATTTTGTCAAAGCTTTCTCTGCCACTTTTCCTGCCACTCAATCAGACATCAGGTTCAAACATGGCTGCTTCGTTTGCCTTCCTTGTTTGGGATTAAAAGTGAGTTCTAAGGGCCTGTCTGTATTCCAGCCAAAAAAATTAGAGGTGTGTGCTAATGGCTGAGACACAGCCTAACTAGAAACAGGTTCAAATATTCTGCAACATATGACTCTGACTAGCAATTGTAGTAAAAATTCTGAAATTTTTGTTTCTTAAAAATCACAGAAATATTATAAGTATATATTTTTGTTTTAATCCCAGGTGTGGGATACAGGGCTACGTTAAAGCAGATGACTGTAGTTTGCCTCCTGCCTCATTATCTAGCAGGGACATGATATTGCCAGCTATAGATAGTTTCTGATTGTGTGACATTTGAAATTCTGGAAACATTTCAGAGGGTATATAAATGCTAGTGCTCTAAGAGGTAGGATTGGTAACTGGTGGTCTGTGGGGTAGATGTTGGTTGTGGCTTGCCAGCAGCCATGCTCAAAGAAGAAACAACAAGAAGAAAGAAATAAGATTCAGACCTCTGTCTCATTTCCCTCCCTCCTTCCAGGTTTATACTTCTTTCTCTCCTATCTAGTAATAGGGCGTGAAATGGGGGAAAGGTGGTAAATGGTGGGAGAAAGAAGAACCCCAAAAGTAGCTAAGACCAGCAACAAGTAACAATGCAATTTCTATTAATTTTCTCATTGTGCTTTCCCAAGGACTGAGGTACTAAGCAAAAACGTATATACAGGAGAAGAATTTTACGGCAGAGCAATTAAGTCTGGGAAAGTGTTTCAGCTTGCTGCTGCTGAATGAAATTATAGCAGCCCCTGAAATCATAATGCAGTTATTCCAGGAGCAAGCCTGGGTATATGATGCTTTACCTCTCCCAGTAACCCACTAAGTTTTAGGCTTTGGGGACAAATTCTATCCTCCGGCATGACCTGAGTTTATTTGTGAAGGACTCCTGGACTATATACTGATATTTTTTGTCCTTATTAGGACTTTCCAGAAATATCTTCATGAAAAGCCAAAGACATTGTATTAGGCAACATGTGAAAGGAAATGGATATTACTATCATGTTCTTGTATTTACTAACAACTCTTAAATGTCAATACTGGAATAGTTGACTTGCCACTCGATTTATCTCCTTATATTCTCAGAAAATGTTATACTCAAGACTAGCCTCTTAATAATAAAAAAAAATGGGGGCTCTTCTACACAGTGGAGCATGTGTATCAGACAAGATGACTTAGAAAGTAAACTTCAGTTGAAACAAACATAACTATTACAAGAAATGATCTCATTCTGACTTCAGCTGTACGAAGCTAAAGTTATGTTTAAGTGTACCCATAGCATGTGTGTGACTATTAACTAAGGGAATATACAGATGATTTTGGAACTATTCATTCTTCACAATACTGCAGATTAATAATTATTTGTTAAATAATATTTAGCCTCACAATTTTATTTTAATATTTTCCTTGTTTTGTAGTATAAAGAACTCTGCTTTGAAGATAAAATTAACTTTGTAGTCTTCACTTTTTGTTTTCTGAGGGCTACACAGTATCTTCTAGTGTTAGATAAAGTGAACCAAGTGCCTTACATTAAAGGACAGGTGTTTCCACTTTCCTCCTAATCACTCTCTAAGTGTCTGTGATGATGATCCTTATCAGTCATTACTAAATTTACTTCACAGAAATTAAGAATTAAATTACAGTTTCAAGGCTCATTAGGTCTTGTTAAATGGGTTGAATGGCTCACATGTGTGTTTCTTGTCCTCCATGGGGTATCTGCTGAGCAGGTTTTCAGTGTATGGGGAAGTTGGTTACATTCTATGCTGCACAAAGATGATTACACAATTGTGTTTGAAATTCCAGGTTGGGTTCTTATGTTGGAAGATCAGACTTCAAATAGTCATATTTGACTATTCATGTTTAGCATGAAGGGGAATAATATGGAAATAGTCTCTTAGGGGAGCAATGAAAGAGGGTATTGAATATGAAATTCAAGGGCAGAATAGGGACCACATTACACACTTATGTCTTTTTCACTTGTCTCAACGTTCTCCTGTCAAACAATACTAAATGCAAGTGCAAATGGAAATGTATTTTACACTTTATCTGTGCCTTCAGGGATGTGTCTCTAATACACTCAAATATTACTCATTTCCCTTGAACACAGGAAATACTGAGCTAAGTAGCAGTCCCTTTTGTTTCGTAAGGCTTCTCTGCTCTCTCTTGTTGATATTGTCTCATTTTCCAAAAAAGGAACATGTCTCAACATGTATCACTTTAGATGTAACACCCTCTCCTTTGAAAATTAATAACAAATGAAACTGCATATTGGAAAATTAAACAAAGAGGATTCAAGATCCAATTAAACAATATTCTTGGTTCTTAATCACATGCTTCTATTGGTAACAGTGATTTTTACTATAACTTGAGTCTTACACAGCATCTGGAAATTCAATTAATATAACCAATGTGTTATTTTAGAATAAGATACTACAACTTATGCTATATTTAAATTGGAATTTCAAAACAGATGATTTTTTTACATTAAAAATTCTACAGAGGAATCTGGAGACAGAGAAATGAAAGTTTGAAACTATATTTTAGCTACTTTAATCAGAGTGTGCTTTTTCTCTGCCAAGTATTGGTGAAGACTACTATTGCCAGAGAGGAATTAGAACTGATAAGGATATTAGTGATATCTAAAACCAGAAATGGCTATTAAATTATTCCAGGATTGTTGTATTATCCCTAAGAGCAGCAGCACCTCAAAATTTTTTGTAGATTTGTGAAACTATAAGCAGAGAGAATTTTGAAGGAAAAGCTTCTAGCCAAATTTATCTGGAAGCTGAGATCTCTCAGCTCAGTATTAATAGCCCTGTGTCTAGTGTAGCAAAACATTACACTTTCAAGGACAATCAATATTAAAATACTTTTAAGAATTTCTATAAAAACCAATACTCCTCAGATATTTGTGTATACATGAAAAACATGAGTTTTTAAAATTGTTTGTATGATTTAATATAATAAAATATGACCAACAACTTAAGTTTTGGTGTTTTTCTATAAAATTATATTTGTCCAATCAAATTAATTTCTATCTTTATTTATTTATGAGGGAGTAAGTTTTGGGAAAATGGGCCACAGTTGGGGAGTCCTGGAGGTTTCCAGGGTGGTGGATGGATCTGGATGTACCCCCCCTGAAACTCAGGGCAGACCTGAATTAAATAGGGAGGGAGAAAGGGGGAAGTTCTGGGGAAGGTTTAATTGGCTCTGCCCTCTGGCCTTCATTAATATGTAAATCTCTCTAGAGCCTGAGGCTATGCTCACACCCTCTACCTGTGCACTTTGGGAGGGTCTGTAATGGCCTATGTGACTGAACAATGTAGGTCCACGGAGATTAGACTGCTTGTCAGGACCCTGGGTTCTGGGGATGTGGCCTAACTCCTGCCATTTCTCCCTTGTAGTCTCGGGGTTCCCCAAGATACCAAGAACCAAGATACCCTTATGCAGTCCCACAGTAAGAGGGAATACTTCATAGCTGAGAGGTTTAGTACAGCCATTTACATTGCAGGTATAACAGGACTCTCAGTGATGTGAGTACTCAACTTCTAATAATTGGATTTCAATGGATAATAATTGGATATTTAAGTCATCTGATTTGGGGCCAAGTTGTACTCAAGTGTAAAGTAATCATGATGTAGGAGTAAAGAATTCATGGATTTGTTATGAGGGAAAACTAGGACCCTCAGCAATACCTGATATGCATTTGATGTAGCACAGTAATTATGAACTATATCACCATTAAGATTTTTTTTTAATGGACAGAGACTCTCCAATCGTCATTCCTTCTTATATACTGATACATTTGCCATTTATTCTGCAAACTTTGTGTCTTAATAATGACATATAATGGAGATGTAAAATACAGTTAAAATAGGAAAATGACATTTAACTGCTAGACATCTCTACCCTTACCTTTTTGATAAACAAAAACTTTAAAAATTAGCACTTCAGTTACCAAGCTTCTGACCTCAGTACTTACAAACCTAAAAATTATCTGAATTTACAAGAAAACTCAGAGTTTCTGCTACTAATTAGTCCTATAACTGCTTTCTCTTCCAGCCTTCCTGAGGATCACCACACTGATTTTCATAGCGTCTTTACAAATTCTCACACTTACCAAAGATAGATGAATGTTCCCATTACTACATGCCCTTGTCAGAACAGTGTGAGCTATCAATAATTTTATTGATGTTGTCCATTTTAACTAGAGTAAGATGAAATATCTAAGTAGTTTTGATTAGCATCTCCCTGATAACCATGTTCAACATTCTAGTATTTCTCTGCTACTTGTGGATCATTTTAATAATTATCTTTTTATCTGTATCCTATTCTTAATTTGGATATTTATTTTTTGTTGTCTAGCTTTTTATTTTTTCATATATTTTAGACATTAGCCGTCTATTAGAAGTGTAGTTGATAACGCTTTCTCTTTTTTTCCCATTCTATAGCCTGCTCTTGTCTGAATGATGATTATTTTGCCATACAGAAGCTTTCAGTTTCATAAGGTTCCATTTATTAAGCTCCTGTTCTACCTGTGTCCTGTTCAAAAGTCTTTTACTCTGCCACTGAGTTCAAGAATGTCTCCGACTTTATCTCTATGGGATGCTATGTAATTGACCTTATGTTCAAGTCCTTAAAGCATTTGGAGTTTAGCTTCATGAAGGGTCTATTTTCACTCTTCTAAATGCAGCCATGCATTTTGACCAGCACCATTTATAGAATGCTTTTTTTTTTTTTTTTCATTGTGCTTTTCTGGCTTCTTTGTCAACAACCAGATGTCCATAGGACTTAAGTGTAGGTCTTCAATTCCCTTGATCAATGTGTTCAGTTTTATGCCAAGACCGTGTAAGTTTTATGAATAAATCCCTATACTGCAATTAAAGATCAAAGATATGGAGATTTTCTGGAGTTCTTTTATTATTCAGAGTTGTTTTTAGCAATGCTGGTGTGTGTGTGTTGTGTGTGTGTGTGTGTGTGTGTGTGTGTGTGTGTTGTGTGTGTTTGTATGAAGCTGACAATTGTATTTTCAAGTCCTGTGAAAAACTGCAATAGTTATTAGACTAATATTGTGTTGAATCTATACCTGGCTTTTAATAGGATGGATATATTCACTATACTGACGCTACTGATCAATGAACATGGAAGACATTTGTGTCTTCTGATACCTTCCTCAATGTCTTAAATTTTTTATTTTACAAAACTTTTGCTTGCTTCATTAGAGTTACCCAAAGGAATTTTATCATTCTCTATGCTACTGTAAATGTTGTTTTTCTAAGACTTCTTTCTTTTATTTATATATAGGAAGGCTACTGATTCTTGTGTGTTAATTCCTGGTACTTTGCTGAAAATAAAAATATCTGTCACCTGTAGAAATTTCCTGGTGAAAATTTTAGTATTATTTATTTAAAAAATTATTTCATCTGTAATAAAAATAGTTTTACTTCTTCCTTTACTATCTGCATCCCTTTGATCTGATTCAGTGGTCTTATTACTCTAGGTAAGACTTCAAATACTATATTATTAAATAGGTTTATATAGAGAAGCTGTATTTGGTTTTGTTGGAATCTAAGATCCAAACCAGGAGATGCACTCCCCCAGAAGCACTCACGGACAGCAGATTCTATGCAATAACATGAGGTTTATTGATAACCAGTGCACCCGGGTTCCCTCGCACGCAGGAAAGAGGAACCCCGATCCAAGACTGAGAGCAGATTTTATAGGGCAGTTTCATCTCTTAAACAATAACCACAAAGGCTGACCTCAACAACTGTTCCCAGGCCTGGTCTCTAGGTGACCAAGATTTACACATAATCGTTATGGCTTCCGTTTGTCCAAGTTTATTATGTTAAGGGCCCAGCTTCCTGATTACCTCTTATCTTGGACCTTCCCCTGGAATGTGTCTTTGTGCTCTGGGTCTTCTCCACCCCTCCCCTGTGGTCTGAGGAATGATAATCAGCCTCTCCCTTCCTCCTCTGAACTTTAAACCAGCTGGTGTCCTCTGACTATGGAATGTGTCCTGGGACAGTGGGATTCTTTCTATTTTAAATTTAAACTGAGACCTGAAATTCCTACAGTTTTATCACCCTAGGTTTGCATCTGTGGTCTCTTAGAGTGCATAGAAAACCTGTTGAGGCTCTTCTGGCTTTTAAATTGTCCACTTAGAAGTTAAGTATTATTCTCATGGGCTTACATTTATAGGTTACTTGTTTTTTTTCTGTTTTTTGTTTTTGTTTTTTCTTGCAACTTTTAATATCTTTGTCCTCTATATTTAGAATTTTGATTATTATGTGCCATGGAGAAATTCTTGTGTTTTATTTGTGATTCTTGTACTTTGATCTGGACAACCTTCTTTGGATGAGGTAAATTTTCTATTACAATTTTGTTTAAAATATTTTCTGTGCATTATACTTGGGATTTTCTTCTTCCTCTATTTCTATTCTTCATAGAGTTGGTCTTTCATTAGTGTCCCAGTTATCCTAAAAGTTTTGTATCTAGATTTTTTTTTTCAGATTTAACATTATCTTTGATTGAATTATTCATTTCTTCTATCTTCTTTGATATTCTCTCTTCTTTATCTTGTATTCTGTTGATGTGGTTTACCTTGGAGGGTTTTGTTTGACTTCCTACATTTATCATTTCCAGTTTTATCTCAGTTTTGGTTTTCTTTAGTGATTCAATCTCTGTTGTTTACGTTATTTCCTTCAAATTTTAGTGTTTTTAGAAACTTTTTTATAGGAATTATTCATATCTTCTTTAAGGTCCTTGCACATATTCATAATAAATATTCTGAAGTTTCTCTTGTGCTTCAGCTATATTGTATTTCTCAGGATCTACTACAGTAGGGTTACTGGGTTCTGGTAGAGACATGGATTTTGGCTATTAATGATTGTTTTTTTGAGGTGGTGTTTAGGTATATGGCCTTGGTATAAATTGATTCTAGATATTGATATCTAGTGTTAGTTTTGCTGGATAGATGTTTTATTCTTTGATTTCTGTTATCCTTTCTTGATAACAGCAGAGTGTGGTGGCTATGGGAAGCTTGGCTGAGAGTCCTTATGCAGGTTGGTGGATAAGAAAGCAATATATGCTGTCTTAGAGAAGGGCTTCAGTGGAGATTTAAGGGGATCCTTCTCATATTTAAAGTGGGGTTGATAGTCAGAGGTATGGTAGGAAGAGAGTATCCTGCAAATTTCTTGCAATCTAGCAAAAATTATCCAGAGAAATAGAGATGATAGTTGTAGGGAGACTCTGGAACTAAATTAAGAGTCTACAGTGAGAGAAAATGAAGTGAAGTGGGACACCTGTATGCATGCTGTTCTAGGCTGAGGGTAAAAATAGAGAGATCATAAAGAAGATCAGGAAGAAAAGTGCAATTCACCTACCTGAGTCTGACAAGTATTGTAATTGGTTGTCCCTGTGTTTGGTTTTAATTTACTTTTATATTAATTAAGTCTAATCTTTGTAATTCTGTATATTAATATTAAATTCTGTTTAATCTCACCCCATTTTTAGTTATCTTCTGTGGTTCTTGCTCCACCTCAGAGACTGTTGGTCACTAGCCTGTGAGGATCAAAGGAACAGAGTTGAAGGACAGGGTTCAGACAGCCTATGAGTGTGACAGAAATAACAGACTTCTGGGATCAGTTTCAGAGAGACAGTTCAAATTTGTTTGATGTAAATCAAGGGCTAGATCATTTTGGGAAAAGGAATTATGGGTTTCCAGGATGGTTAAGTATCATTGACTAGAGCTTAGGGTACTGAAGAATGACTCATTTACATGGAGAGGCATTCCAGAATTCCAGGTGCTTGCCAGACAGATTCTTAGCAGGAGCAAGGAAACTGAACCTGTAATCTCACTGAGGCTACATGAATATGTTTTTCTCCTTCTGCCACTTTATTTCTTTCAGAAATTCTTATCTTTGATTTTTTAGAAACTTAAATATGCCTAGGAAAGTCAATTTTTGGCAATTATCTTGAGTGTGTTCTTTAAGCTTTCTGCATTTGTACTTTGCTGTCAACATTAATTTGGGAATTTCCTGTCATTATTACCTTAAATATATCTTCTGTTTTTTCTACTTTGATTCTTCTTGTACATTTATGATATAATATTGTTTATTTTTGCCCTGTAATCCTCAGATATTATTCTGTTGCTTTTTAATTTATGTTTTACTTTCAAATTCAGCAGCTGTGTGGTGATGACTGTGATGTTCTAAAGTGCAGATATCGTTTTCCTTATTTACAGCCCATCTGTAGAATTACGGCAGCGTGCGGCTTAAGCAGAACACACCAGACTAGCAGATTCCACGGGAGAAAGTGGATTTATTTGGATAGAGGATGGGGGAAGAAGTGGGGAGAAAGAGTCTTGGTAACGAGGTCACAGGTCACCTGAATATGACGTCACTCAGAGTTCAGGCTTGATGCTAACACCATCTACAAATGGAACCATAAAAATCATTCATTGTTTTCAAAGTATTTTGATATTTGGTCATTTCATCTTGTGTCATTTACAATATTTAGTCGTTTTTTCATATTGTCTAGTTTCCTTTAAGTTCTTTAGATTCTTAATCTATTTAAATCCACTGTCTTATGATCCCTTTATTCTACCATGTCTGATTCTAATGTTTATGAAGTTTGTTTAAACTATGTTTTCTGTTATTAAGAAATGCATTTCATTTTTAATTTGAAGCCATGCTTGATGTACCTGGTTAAATGAACTGCATATGAACACACTGTTCTCTGCAGAGTCAGGGATTCAGTGTTGTAATCAAAACTACATCTCTTTAGTTTCCTTGTTCCTTAATCAGTCACACTTTTTATTTTATTTTATTTTATTTTATTTACATTTTCAGATGTCATCTGCTTTCCCCATTTTCCTCCCTAGAACCCCCATTGCATCCCCCCTCATCCTTTTGCTTTTATACCATCTGAATTACATCCAAGCATTCAGGTAATTCTAGGTTGAGGGACTAGCAATACAATAGATGCAAATAGTCAAGGAACAAGCAAGACAATAAACAAAATTCCGTGAACACTCCCATGATCCCTGTTTCCAAGGGTTTATCAGGATAACCAAAATATCTGAGCCAACTTCTCTGTCCTAGCCCAAAGTCATTTTCATGTCTGAAGCCTACTTTCTTGTTCTAGCCTAAAACTTAGATTCCTAGCTGAAATTATTTCTTTGTTCTATCTTAATATTTAGATTCCTGCCTGAAATTACTTCTTTGTTCTGGCCTAAGAGTTAGATTCCTGCCTGAAATTACTTCTTTGTTCTATCCTAATGTCATATTTCATGATAGGTAAGGAACACATTCTTGTCAGACGACCAAAGACAGGCTCAGTCTTGTTAATGAAATAAAAAAGGGGAGAGGTGGAGAGCCTTTGGGGCTGCTTTACAAGAATCTGACATGGGCAAAGAACAAGGAAATGGGGTGCTTGGCGGAAATATGACATTGACCAAGAATAGTCAAACTTATTAAATAAAGCAACAGTTGGCATTTCCCTATCCTGAACTGGTAGTGTCTAATGAAATATGAACTGATGAAGATATATGGAAGTCATTATTGTGAGGGTAAGCATGATTAAAAAGAACAGAATGCCTAAAGAGAACTTAAATGACCCCTTTTCTCCTTTTGCTTAAAATGCTAATGATTTTGCAAACATTCACTTTAAAAATAGGCTTTAGAAACATATAAGTAAAGGAGTGACTTCCCTCCCTTTCTCACAACGATTTTCTCTACAAAAGTTTTAATTCTCAGACTTGTCTACCTTAAGCCTCTAGCAATTCATCAATTACAGTTTAGGTTCTCCTAATTCCAGACTGAATGCTGGTACCTTGTGTGAGCTTCTGTCGTTGAATATTTGCCCATGGGTTGTGATTTCTGTCTCTGTCTGTCTCTCCAATTTCAGTAACTTGTTCTCTTACCTCAGTTCTCTATTACATTCAACAAAAAAATGTTGGGATTTTTCCTTTTTCCCCACAATTTATTCAACTTCTTACTTGTCATTATGGCAGAGTCTTGAGTTCTAAGCATTTTACATGGTAGACTAGAAGTTATAAAATCTATTTCATGGCAATAATGTGGAGCACAGTTGCAGATAATGACAAAATAACATGCCAACTTTCATTTTAAAAAATGTCAGTGAGTGTGGTTTGACTTTCTTATCATTTAAAATACCAGGAATCTTTTTCTTTTTGTAATGCAATGAGCCCATTTCATCTCTAATCTATTATTATATTTTTCATTTTTTTACTAAAGTGTAAATAAATAAATAAAAAATAAATAAATTTTCATTTATAAAATTAGTAAATATTGCTGATTCATATTTTTTGATATGTAATTTGCTGAAGTTCACAATAAGTTTGAATTAATGTATGCTACAACAGAGTTTTAAAAATGCTTTAGAATTGACAAATGGGACTTCATAAAGTTGCAAAGTTTCTGTAAGGCAAAGGACACTGTCAATAGGACAAAACAGCAACCAACAGATTGGGAAAAGATTTTTACCAATCCCACATCCCATAGACGGACTAATATCCAATATATACAAAGAACTCAAGAAATTAGACTCTAGACAACCAAATAACCCTATTAAAAAATGGGGATATTGAGCTAAACAAAGAATTCTCAACTGAGGAAATGTGAATGGCCGAGAAGCACCTAAAGAAATATTCAGCATCCTTAGTCGTCAGGGAAACGCAAATCAAAACAACCCTGAGATTCCACCTCATACCAGTCAGAATGGCTAAGATCAAAAACTCAGGTGATAGCAGATGCTGGTGAGGATGTGGAGAAAGAGGAATACTCCTCCATTGTTGGTGGGATGGCAAGATGGTGCAACCACTATGGAAAACAGTCTGGCGGTTCCTCAGAAAATTGGACATATTACTACCTGAGGATCCAGCTATACCACTCCTGGGCGTATACCCAGAAGATGCTCTAACATATAACAAGGACATATGCTCCACTATGTTCATAGCAGCTTTATTTATAATAGCCAGAAACTGGAAAGAACCCAGATACCCTTCAACAGAGGAATGGATACAAAAAAATGTGGTACATTTACACAATGGAATATTACTCAGCTATTAAAAACAATGAATTTGATAAATTCTTATGTAAATGGATGGAACTAGAAAACATCATCCTGAGTGAAGTAACCCCATCACAGAAAACATACATGGTATTCACTCACTGATTATTGGATTTTAGCCCAGAAGCTTGAAATACCCAAGATTCAACTCACAGACCACATAAAGCTCATGAAGAATGACGACCAAGTGCGGGGGTGGGGGGTGGGGGGGCTTCAGTCCTTCTTAGAAGAAGTAACAAAATACTCAAGGGAGCAAATATGGAGACAAAGTACAGGACAAAAACTGAAGGAGGGGCCGTTTGCAGACCATTCCACCGGGGTATCCATCCCATGTGCAGTCACCAAAGGTAGACATTGGTGTGGATGTCAGGAAGTACATGCTGACAGGAGCCTGATATAGCTGTCTCCTTAGAGGTCTGCAAGAGGCTGACATATTCAGAGGCAGATGCTCACAGCTAACCATTAAACTGATCATGGGTTCCCAACAGAGAAGATAGAGTGAAGACTGAAGGAATTGAGAGATTCGTGACACCATGAGGAAAGCAACAATATCAACCAACCAGAGACCCCAGGGTCTAAACCACCAGCCTGGGAGCGCTTAGGGAGGGACCCATGGCTCCAGCTATGTATGCAAGGGAGCTATTTATACGTGGGAGAAGAGATCCTTGATCCCATGAAGGCTGGACATCGTGGGGGTGGTATTTGAGGGTGGGGAGGTGAGGTACGGGAGGGGAGGTGGGTGGGGTACACCATCATAGAGGCAAGAGGAGGGGGGAAGGGATAGGATTTCCTGGGAGGGAGGTGGGAAAAGGGGTAAGGGGAAAACATCTGAAATGTAAATAAAATTTCCAATAAAAAATGCATTAGAAGAGTAGTTATTTTTAAAATCTATGGAAGTAAGATGTAGTGTATTGACAGGAAATCTAGGGGACATAGCATCTGGAGAATATCACTACAAGAAATATATTGTAGAAAGATGCTTAAAAGTAACAGAGTGAATAGAAAATAGTAAGTCATGCATAAAGATATTTTACTGTCTTTTTGTTCTTAATTTAAAATAAACTATTGTTTGCAATGCATTGAGAACATAGAAGTGTTTTTTAAAAACTAAAATTACAAAGTTATCTCCTATCTTACATAAAAATTAAGAAGTGGTTAAATATGAGTCACAAATGCATTTATAAAATTATTTCAAATGATTTTTTTGTTAAGATGATATTTTAACTTAAAAAATATGTACATGTTCATTTACCAAGCTTTTCCATTGTGTAGTTAAGACTTCCCATTGTCCTTATGAAAATTTAATCTATAATGCATTGTTCTGATTGGGAGAGTTAGCTCTTAATCCTAAATCCTTTCTCTGTAACAAAAGGACAGTGCCTGAGGAAATCTGCCACAACACCGTACAGCAAGCCTAACTTCCCAGTCTTTTGGGGCCTCAGTTAGATTATATGACTGTTTTACTGCTTCAAACTTAGATCAAATAAATGATGTTTTTTAGTATGCATTATTTTACCTATAAATCTTACTGAATCTTGTCAGAATGACACCAGTTAAACCATCTGTTCTCTGATCACGTGTTAAATATTGCAACTATACCCAATTATTACCTATAAACAAAGAGATTGATATTTAAAATAAGTAATATAGTTACAAAAATATAAAAGAGTGTATCTAATTCCCTCAATTTTTCTATTTTTTACATTTAATTTCAGCTCAAATACCAAACTTTCTACAATTATTTGTGAACTGTGTAATGCTAAATAAATAAATGAATTACCTAGGTTTAAACCAAGTTAAATTTATCTTCTCAAACATTCTCAAATATCTTCTCAAATTTATTTAAGATGATTCATTTTGTGTTTATGGCTGAAACCTAGATTCTTACACATGCCAGACAAAAGTTGTACCACTGAACTAGAATCCTAGCTCCTGAAAATTCTTTTTTTGTCCCTCCTCCGAATACATTTTAGAATATTTATTTATTTAATTTTTCAAACCACAGAAATGTCTAATTAATTATTGTTGAGGTTTAATTTTTCTGGGTCATTTAAATTTTCCTAAAAACTAATGTCTAAATTGTCTCTACTTCTCTGTTATTTTCTAGTTAAGAATTTGAGAACATCATGAGTTTGTTTTTGACTGAAACCTGCATCAATTTATATGTCCTTTGTAGACCATTCCAAAGTCAACATCAATCGCATGGCAACTGTTGTCACTATAGCTTTGCGGATGATGTCTGACACAATAAATGAGAAAAAGCTGATTGGAATGCTCCCACAATATCCCTGTGCAATATACATTCCTTTTCAGTCTTTATTCTAACCCTCTTAGAAAGCATTCACTACAGTTTTACTGCCAAGAAAATAATAATTTATTAACTGTTCTCATTCAGAATTCTGAGACAGAACATATAGAGTTCCTATAAAAAATTCATTTCTAAGCAAAATAAAACTAGATAATTAAGGAATGGACTACTGACCTTTAATAATAGCCACATAAAACACAGCTTTCAAACTAATGCAGTATGAATATTCTACACTTTGAAATCTTTATTCTTCTCTGCCTTCTCCTCTTCTCGTCTCTCTGCTGTCTCTCTCTGTCTCTGTCTCTCTCTCTCATGTGTGTGCACACACGTGCGCACATTATTTTCTTCTATCATTTAGCTTCTGAGTCTCAAACTTGGGTCTTCAGGCTTGATTCTAGGTACTTTTATATCTGAGCCATCTTACTTTCCAGAGAATTTATTCTTGATTCAAATATAAGTGTCCATGGCCCAGGAACAAAGATTCATATAGACCCAAATACCACATTTCATGGAAATGGTTTCATGAAGTTTTTGGTATGTAAGTATATGTGCTGTATGTGTGTGTGTGTGTGGTGTGTGTGTGTGTGTGTGTGTGTGTGTGTCTGTGTGTGGTGTGTGCATGTTTGTGCATGTGCATGTGGTGTGTTTCATTATTCAGGAAATGACTAAATTGATTTCTTTTTTTTGCATGTATACATTTGTGTTTAATAATTTTATTTATTGATAAATTCATACATGAGCACTGCATCTACATCAATCCAGTCTACCTCTCTCCCTTTAACCATTTCCATGCACTTTTCCAATTTTCTCTTCTTAAATTTCATCTTTATATGTATATAGACCTGTAATATGTATGTGTACATATAGGCTTACATGCATATAACGTTAACGAGTTAATTTAGTTTTGTTCCTATGTACATGCATCCATAGTTTTGTGCTTGGGATTGGACATTCTATGTTGGAGCTTTGTCTCTGGAAGAGATTGATTCTTCTTTTCTCACCAGGCATTGATCACCCTGAACTCTTCATCTAAATGTAAAATCCTGTGAAATTTCTTCCATCAGTGTTGGTGTGGCAACTGGTATTATCATTCTGTTATTCTTGTTCAGGCCACATTATTGTATTGTTGAAAGGCTCACCATCCCTATGACACTGTCCCACAGCAGACGTCCTGACCTTATGGCTCTTAAAACCCTCCAGTACCCTCTTCAATAATTTCCTCTGAGCACAAAATGTAAGAGTTACAGTGAAGATGTCTCCATTGCATCATCGTTTCCTGGTGATCTTTAGAATTCCCTGATCTATAAAGTGTTATCCCTTTGTCTTTATCTTCCAGAACCTTGTTTGTATATGAAAGAATATCTCAATGGAGCTGTAGGGATTTCTCAGTACTGTGAGCACTTGGCAGATGAGTTTGTTTCCCAGCATCACACAACATCCCAAAGGATCCTATGACCATTTAAGCACTCCTTGCCCACCAAATGCACATACCTTCCACTTATTCTCAGAACAATTGTGATCTCTGTAGTACCTTTTATCTGATGGATGGAAAAAAGCTAGGAAATGTAGGTCTCAGCGCTCATCAAAGAAACATCCATTTGTAACACATGACTTTTCTACATTTCTGAATGAGTAGCTACAAATTAAGGCATTTTTCATATACATTTTTGAAGAATCATGTGGGTAAATAGGGGCAAAGTAGGGACACCTCTGCTGTTGCTATCACATTTGAACTGCTGGCTTGAAGGTTAGTGGACCCTACAGTTTAATGAATTCTAAAGCTTTTATCTGCTACTTCTGAGGAAATTTTAATAATTTTTTTTTTTTTACCATTGATCAGCTTTATTTAATACATCTTTAGAGAATATTACAGACAACAGAGAATATACATTTTTCTCAATAGTACATGGAAATTTTTCTAAAATAATTCATATAATAGACCACATAGTAAGCCATAAACACATATAAATTGTCTTTCTGAGTCTGGAATACCTTCCTTAATATGATAGAACATTTTCCCTCTAATAAGAGCACCCTGGATTTTAATGACTAAATATATGTATTTAAGCAGGAATAAGAGTCTATAAAGACAAGGAAACTGGAAGATGGCCATAAGATGATACTTAAAAAGTAACTTTCAAGGTATGAAGGGAGTGAGGGCAATAAAACATGAGGATTTATAAGACTGGAAGATGAATTGAATTAAAGACCTAACTACAGGTCACAAAGTTTGGTTCTACTTCTGTAATATTCCAGTTCTTCAAAAATATTTCTGTTGGAGTGTCAGCTTTGTAGGGTCTTTACCCAGGTGTAGGTTTCATTCCTAAGAATTTCAGTTTATAACAGACATTTACTTTCTGAATCACATATGTATAGATATGATTGGGCCAACAAATGACTCTTATAAGTGTCAAATACTTAAACAGTATATGCAACATATCTCTAAAATGTATTGTGTATATAACAACACACATTACAACACATACATTTTACAATAACTTGGTTTTGTATTTGGATTTTTTTCTTAGAGGAAAATATTTGGAGTTATTAAGGTTTTAAGATGAGGTTAATGCTAGTGATAATAAAAGCTTCAATATAAAAGTAAATTAAATGTAGTTCTTAATACGTTTCCTATACTGATTAAACTAGTCATCCTTTACTTTTCTCCCTGTCCTATTCAAGGGACATTTTTATCTAGCCAATACATAGCCTGTTATCACTATAAACCACCTCTCAGTGATTCAGCGGCTATCACAGCAATCAGCATGTGAGCACCTAAATGGTATAGAAGGCTTTTTATTGATTGCTATAAGACACACAAATAAAATGTGAACTCTGGAAATCTATTCACTGTCACAGATGTAATCCTTAACTACAGTTTTCTGGTTTTCTTCAGCTTTCCATGAGTACTGTTTTTTCTTTAGGGACCCTCATTACATAGTGAAGTTTACAATGACACTTGTATTACAGGATACTCGGAACAAGTAAACACAATAAATCTACTTCAACAGGTCTTAATGAACATGCATGCTATTTCCATCCCACAGAACATTTTGTGTGATGCCCCTTGGACACAGAGAAGCAAATTAAATGACCTACTGGAATTATACAGTTTAATTCAAATCCATCTTCTGCAACATTCTGGACATATGTATTTCATCCATTTAAATGGCTTTTTAGTTGTATTGGATTTTTCTTCTTTTTGTTTGTTTGCTTATTTGAAGTAATTAAATAATAGTTACTATACTTTATAAAATTATAAATTCAGAAAAAGCTGAATTTCATGATCCTTTAAATATCATAGAGATCCCAACCTTGCAGACTTGATTCTGAATCTAAATACTAGATCTAAATTTAACTCTAGTATTTTATTCTGCATTCATAGTGTTTCTAATAGTGGCTATATAGTGTTTGCAAGTGTAATAACTGATGAAGTACGAATAGACTTCATTCATTAATCACAGATTAATCATAAATGTCACTAAATTTTCTAGGGTGGTTACAATTCTACTAAGGTATATTGGTCTGATCATGCATTTGTTTGCTAAGGTTGTTGTGACAAAGTAGCATAGACTAAGTGTCTCAGACCATAGAATTTCAAAGTTCAAAGTTCAGTCTCAAAGTTCTGAAGGCAGAAATACAATACCAAGCTTTGAAGAGGAACTATTTCTTCTGAGGACTGAGAATAAGAACTACTTCCGTTCCACTTCTACCTTCTGTTAATTTTCTAGCAATCTTTAGAATTCCTCATCTTATACAAGGCTCATCTTTTTGGTCTTCTTCTTCCAGTTGTTTGTTCTTGTATGGAAAATATCTGAATGGGTGCTAGAGAGATGCTGAATAGTTAAGAGCCTAGGACTAGGGTTCAATTTCTATCACAACACTATAATTCCATGGGATCCAATGACCCCTTTTTGCCTCCATAGACACATCCCTCATATATATGCACATTTCTATTTGCATGTGCCTACAAACACAAATTGAAAAAAAATAAAATGAATGAAATAAAGAATAGTTAGAGGACTAAAGAGATGATAAAATGGTTAAGAGAGCTTGCTGACTTTGCAGAGTATCTAAGTTAGGTTTCTATCACGTCCATTAAGCAGTTTACAATACCCTTAACTCCAGTTCTAAGGGATCTGTGTCCCATTTATCTCCTTGGTGGGTACTTGCATACACATAATATACATGCACACACTCAAACATACAGGCATACAAACATGCACAAAAATAAAACTAAGTAAATACTTTTTTTGAAATTTTTTATTAGATATTTTCTTTTTTTTTTCTTTTTTTTTTTTAAACTTATTTAGTTATTTAAATCACATCATAATTTACTTATTCACACAGGGGTTATAAACACAAAAATACAGGATGTGGGGAATGGAATGACACCAGAGCATAGGTGTTCAAGGGGAGTACAGATACCTTTCAGAACAGGATATCAGCTGGGTGTAGGTTCAGGGGACAGGTCACTATGACTCTGCCTATGATTCACTTGTCCTTATCTAAGTTGGTACTGTCCTATTTCTTTATTTACATTTCAAATGTCATCTGTTTTTCTTGTTTCACCCTCCAAATGCTCCCCCATCCCATCCTCACTTCCCCTGCTTCTATGAGGGTATTCCCCCACCCATTTACCCACTCCCTACTTTTCTAATATGATAACAAAGTTTTCTTTATTATCAAATTTATCAAAATTTTATGTAATGTATACCCATCTTCACAACAGTCTTGTAAATTTATTAATTATATTTTCAATGATTCATATTTCAAATAAAACTATTCTCAGATATGTAAGGTTAGAAATTCAACCCATATATTTGATGAAATATAATTTAACTCACAGCAGTTAGATACAGGCAAGGTGAATCATGAATCATCCATACTTTATTTGGTAGAGTTTAAATGTTATGAGAAATTTTTAATAATTTGCTTTCATGGTATCATTGATTTTCAATATTTCTTTTTTCTAGAAAAATGTAAAATAGAAAAATGTCACCAAGAAATAAATTATTATATACTTTAAAAGCTATTTACAATAATAAAAAATTGATAGCTTTATTAGAAATACATAGAAAATATATGAAATGCTTCAAAAAATGTCTGGTTTTAGTAACATCTTGTCAAATGCCAACACAATGGTATATACTCCTTAATGTCAGCAAGAAATAAAATGTAGACATTAAACTAGACAGTACTCTCTACCAGGGTTTAGCAGAGATTTGCAGTGGTCAAATAGTCCTTAGGATATAACAAAACTGATAAAAGCATTGACAAACAAGTAGAGATAATGTAATAAAATCTCAGAATTTTAGGGTAAACCACAAACAAACCACTACCACTCCCAACCCCCACAACAACATTCTAACTGAGGTCTGATACTACTTCCCTTTTGAAATAGAAACTCTGGTTAAATTTTATGAAATAATCTTTGGTCAGTTGAATTCAGAGATCAGAGATACATTAAATGCAAACTTGGACTTCTTCATAGTGATGTTGAGAACTGCACAGTACATGATAAGATGAATTTTACATCTTTGAGTTTTATGAGGGTAATATGTTATAAGTGTGGAGTCGGGTAGTAGATAAGCTCAATGCTTTAAGGCTAGAGCTTAAGATGTTTGGTTGAAAGCTATAGTGCTTGGGGCACAGATTTACTGAGAAATTGTATTTCATCACAACATCCTTCATCTCTAGCTTACAAGAGTAAATTCAGTGAAGTTCATTGAAAAAAAAAAAAGCCTCTACACTCTGTCTAAGGCAAACAGTGCTTTACGAGTGGTACCAAAAGAGATTTCTGAATTATTTCTTTTTTGTATTGAATAAGTAACAACAGCCTGACCAGCAGAACAATGATACCAAAATATCAAGATTAACTCCTACCACCCATCATGGTGTCCAGTGTGTCACTTTAAAGCAACTGTAGAATTCTTCATCTTCATTATTATGACATATTGTATTAAGTAGGACATCTTTTAGAAAATTAAATTTGGAAATAATATTTTTTTTGTTTTTGTGATTTGACATGTTTCATTCACAATATATTTAAGCTATGACATTAGCAATACTATAGTCCTACTCCATAGAGCAGTACTTCCTGGTGTAACTTCAGTCAAGCTTACAGAACAAGGATGTGAGGAAATAAAACTACTGAGACAGCCCCACTCCCACTCCAGTTCTTAAGGGACACACACATATGAAGACCAAGATGCACATCTGCTATAAATGTGTGTGTGTGGGGGGATCTTTGGTTGGAACGTCAGTCTCTGTGAGCCCCATTGCCCCAAGTTAGTTGACTCTGTAAGTCTTCTTGAAGTGTCCCTGATCTCTCTCTGCCCTGCTCAATTCTATCCCCCCTCTTCCACTACATTCTTAAAGCCCTGCCTTATGCATGGCTATAGGTCTCATCTGTTTCCGTCTGCTGTTATATGAAATCTCTCAGGAGACAGTTATGTTAAGTTCCTGTATTCAAGCATAACATAGTATTAATAGTGTCAAGTATTAGCTCTCTACCATGGGATGGGTCTCAAGTTGGGCCAATCATTGGTTGAACTTTCCCTCAGTCTCTGTTCCATCTTTATCCCTGAGCAACTTGATTGCAGTACAAATAAAGGGTTGTAGGTTTTGTGGGTGGATTGATGCCTCCCTCTTTCCACCACTGGCAGTCCTGGGTGGCTACAGGAGGTGGCCACTTTAGTCTCTATATTTCCCAATGGTAGGAAACTCATCTAGGATCACTCCCCTAGATTCCCCATAGCCTCCTCCAGCCCAAGTCTCCAGCTATTCCCTCCAATAGATTCCATTCTCAATCTCAGCCTTCTCTTGCCCCTCTCCATCCACACCTGATCATCATCCTCATCCCCCTCCTCACCCCTTCCCTACACATTTCCCTCTCTGCATCCACCACAGATAATTATTTTGTTTTCCATTCTAAGTGAAATTCACACCTCTTACCTTGGGCCTTCCTTATTACCTAGTTTCTTTGTGTCTCTGGATTATACTGTGGTTATCCTATACTTTATAGCTAATGTCCATTTATAAGTGTATACGTACCATATGTGTCGTTTTGGGTCTGCATTATATCACTCAGATCATATTCTCATGTCCCACCCATTTGCCTGAAAATTTTGTAATGTCTCTTTTTAATGGCTGAATAGTATTCAATTGGGTAGATGTACTACATTTTCATTACCCATTCTTTAGCTGAGGGATGTCTAGGTTGTTTGCTGTTTCTAGGTATTATGAATAAAGCTGCTATGAACATAAATGAGCAAATATCCTTTGTATACTGTAGGAAGTTTTGAGTATATTTCAAGGAGTGGTAAAGATGATTCTTGACATAGAACTATTTCCAATTTTCTTTCAGTTTCTGCTTCACTATTTGTCTCTGTATTTCTTTAGACAGGAGTAATTCTAGGTCAATATTTTCAAGATGGGTTGGTGTTCTCAACCTTCAAGCAAGGGGCCGTGCCTAACCTCTGGATGTGGTCTCTATGGGTTTTCTCTCCCTTCGTTGATTATTTCAGCTGTCATTCCCATTGGGTCCTAGGTGCCTCTTGCTTTCCTGCATCTGGAACTTTCTGGTGGCTACCACTAGTTCCCCATACATCTGTGATTTCTTAGAGGCTGCAAGACATATAACCAGGTCCTTCTAGTTTTTACAGTCTCTATTGAAAATCTAATAAGTCCTTGTATGTACTTGGCCTTTATCCCTTGTGGCTTTTAATATTCTTTCTTTCTTCTGTAGATTTTGTGTTTTGATTATTATGTTGCAAGAGAAATTTTTTTCTGGTACAATCTAACTCATATTCTGTAGGTTTCTTGTGGGTTTATAGGCATCTCTCTCTTTAGGATGGGGAAATTTTCTTTGTTGGTTTTGTTAAAAATATTTTCTGGTCTGTGGAGCTAGGACATTTTATCTTCTTATATTCCAATTATTATTAAGTTAGGTTTTTTCACAGTATCCCAGTTTTCCTAGATGCTTTAATGTCATGAATTTTATAGATTTAATATATTCTTTGACTGATGCTCTTTTCTATAATTCTTGTTCCTTTCCATAGGTTTTTCATTTCCAGGATTCCCTCAGATTGTGGTTTCTTTATTGCTTCTATTTCCAGTTTCATGTTTTGAATAGTTTTATTCATTTCCTTCAACTGTTTAACTGTTTTTTCCTATATTTCTTTAATGGCTTGAGTAATTTATTTCTTTAGAGGCCTCTACTACTTGGGTTTTATTTTCCTGTATTTTTTGATATTTATTTATTATCTGTTTAAGGGGATCTATCATCTTTATATGGTTGGATTTAAGGTCATTCTCTTGGGGTTTGATTCTATTAAGATACCTTTGCTCTGTAGGTACCATGTTGCCTTAGCTCTTGTTGTTTTTGTTTTCACACCAGCCTTTAGTCATTTGGTTGTCTCTGAATGTTCCTGGTATGAAGCATTATTAAGAAGGCTGATCTAATCTGGATGTTCCCTGTGCCTCAGGCCTCTGGTGGGCAGCTTTGCACCAATGTATCTAGGTGTAGCAAACCTAGATATTCCTTATTTAATGGACATAGTTGATCCTTGTTTGGTGGCATGGATAATCCTCTTAGACATGCCTGATGGAGGCTATCAGTGCAGTGGCCAGACAATGGAGCTCCATCTCTGAATTCTATTGAAGAAGTATTTATTACATCAAACTTGGATTATGTGCAAAGAAAATAGATTAATTACAGAATAATAAACATAATATGCTGCATTTTCACCAACATTAATAATCTCAAGAAAATAAACTAAAAAGCAATAATTGAATGTTTTCTGAGAAAAAAAGAAGTACTTTCTACCAAAAAGTTCCTAACATAATTTGCCAAACCTGTTAAAGAAAGGGAAGCTTTCTATTTTGTTTCTATTTTAAACTCACTGCAGAAAGACTTGCTTATGCTTCTAATATAATTTGAGAAACAGTAGTGTATAGAATTAATAGCATTTTTTATAACAACCTAGTTACACTTTTGAATTTTTCACAAAACTCTGAAGAATTTGTTCAGGAATCTGATTGCTGAATGTCAATGCAAGACCTCAGGACTTTTTGCAAAGAACTGAATTTAAGAAGTTACATAACTCTCTAGTTCTTTCCACTCCCCACCCCCCACAACATTTCCTGAGCCATGTGAGGATGGTTAGGCATAATATAGATGTCCTATTTAGCACTAAACATTCCACAGTTACTCAGTCTTTGTGCTCTAATCTACAGCATGAATATTTGTGAAATTTAAATCATTTTTAGGGACATTAACAGGTCTCAGCAGGTAAAGTTGCTAAACATTAACTCTGATAACTTGAGTTCAATGTCCAAGAAAACCCCATGGCATAAGAAGAAAATAGATTCAGACAAGTTGTCTTCTGTTCTTTGTATACAGGCAGTAGCATGCCCTCCCCCAGCCAACCCACAAATAAATAAAGCACATATATTAATATCATTTTTAAGTTTTAATACTTTGAAGAAATTCAACCAGTTATTTAATCTTTCCACACAATTGCAAGTGCCTGGTTATATGTTATACTAAAAATGGACATGATATGATTTACAACCCTCCAGCACTACAGGGGAAACTGAGGCAAAATGTAGTTCAAGTTCAGAGCCTTAATAAGATGGGAATGCTTATAGCTAGAGACAAAGTCAATAGCAAAAGGCCTTCTCTAATAATAGAAAGAAAGGGTGGGCAGTTTGTTCAATTGATTTAGTGTTATTCACTCTTGCTCAGGCTGAAAAGTATAAATGTACAATCATAAAGTAATGGTATCAGGCAGGTTCCATTTCCCTTTCTCTATCTTAAGATCTCCAGGTAGGTGATTTTACTGTGTATATAAATCATTAGTCTTCAGGATCTACTATGTTCTCTGGTTATTCTTAGTCTCCAAAGCACATTTGTTTTGCTAACAGCCATTCCCGGTTGTCTCTGGAATGATGACAGGCTGAAGGAGTATTCAAATTAGCTTCAAGGTACATTTACTTCTATTACATAATGTCCATCTGACATGTAGACCATTCCCTAGTCAAATACTAATTTACAATTGTCCTGCATTCATATAGCCAGCATGCACTGCAGGAAAATTCTTGACTAGGTTTCATTCTGGTGTATGTAGCGGGGCTATTTCATAATTCCAGATAAGAAACATAAGCAGCAAAAATTTCTCCTTCTAAGTCCTGTGAAGGCTAGATGCCCCAGGTGGGGGGCTGTGATTTGAGGGCAGGGAGGAGGGAGTGGTGGGTGAGTGGGGGCACATCCTCATATAAGCAGAAGGCAGGGGGATGGGATAGGGGGTTTCTGGGTCAGGGAAAATGGGGAAAGGGGATAACATCTGAAATTAAATAAAATATCCAATAAAAAAATTTAAAAATTTCCTCCTTCCATAATAGAACACAGTAAGAAGGACAGACATTTGGAAGAAGTGCAGAAGGAAAAAAAAATATGTGGAACAAATAGATTTATCCAAATAGAGGCAATTGAAATCTCAAATAAACATGCCTTTAATTGATTTATTGAGCCACTTAAGTCAGAAATGTTAGGAAAAAATAATGGTAAGCAATAGAATATGGGCTGGTAATGTCACACTTGAAGTCCTTAATTTAACTTAGGTGTCCCTGGATTGCAATGTTCCATACTAGAATTTTCAAGAGTTTGGATTCTTATGACTCTATTTGGGGTAGAATTACACCACAGGTCCCTTTTTCAATGGAGAGATAGATTTAAAGATTATTGTGTTATTATTCTCAAAGATTTCTTAATCACCAGTCATTTTTGTCATAAAATATGCCTATGAATGGACTAAATAATTCTCCTCCTTATCTCTCTGTTCTGAGAGAAAATGCTACTATAGTCAAGCATAAAACAAATAAATAATATGGAATATATGCTTGGCTAAAATAAGCATATAATAAATATTTGAAATTGATTCTTTGATACCTAGCTACTTAATATAGAGCATACAAATGTTAGTAAAATTACAAAAATGATTCATAGCATGATATAGAATAGATGAAAAGCCCTGTCTATAAGAAAAAGTGTTTGCCAAAACTTTTTTTTTTTGTTTTTCGAGACAGGGTTTCTCTGTGTAGCTTGGCTGTCCTGGAACTCACTCTGTAGACCAGGCTGGCCTCGAACTCAGAAATCCGCCTGCCTCTGCCTCCAAGTGCTGGGATTAAAGGCTGTGAGCCACCACCCCCGGCTTGGCAAAACTCTTAATGTTTGTGTTCCCGGGTTTATTTTGCAGTCCCAGCTACACAAGTTGATGGGAATTCTTGTACAGTACCTTACAATGTGTCCAGTTTTGTATGTTGGTCTTGATTGTGGATCTATCAGTTTTCCATTTGCTTCCACATTTGACTATATCATGTGATTGTGAAAACTTTTGGATATACCCACATTTTACTTTGGTTCTGACATCAAGCTTCTATGGAAAGTATATCCTAGCTCATTATTAGAAAGAGGTAAAAGGCTGAAGTATTTTAGGCAGGGCAGAGTGAATGCATGCTGATATAATAATCTTTGTTCTCCAGTGCTCCATAGAAGCATAAGGTCAAGTTCATGTATTAAAAATATATTATTACTGTATTTTGCCTTGTTTCATAAAGTTCTGTGAATTCAAGAAAAACTGGATCCCTTCATGCTTGTTTAGGCACTTGTTCTTCTGCAAGGGATCCATTAAATCTTTTTAGGACAAAGTGTCATTCTCCCCTCTGCCTCAACTTTTGTGACCTTCACTGAAGCTTGTAGCACATCTGAGGTCCAACAATATATGACTTGAAACATTCCTCTTCCAGGGTTTCTTTGTTTGGTGCAGATCAATTATATTCTTGTAATTCTCAAATCTGAAAGCTGGTCTATGTGTGAAAAATACTTTCTGACATACTTTGACTTCTTTTCTGGTGTCCAAAATATGGATGAGAAGATACCTACCTCTCTACCACAAACTAAATAAATGTTTATCACATCAAGTTAATGACTCATTTTTATATCTAAATATTCCTCTTAAAACAAGCCACTAGTTCAAGATACACAGGGAATAAAGATGGAGCTGAGACTGAGGAATAGACAACTAATGACTGGCCCAGCTTGAGACCCATCCCATGGCAGAGAGCCAACCCCTGACACTAATAATGATACTCTACTATGCTTGCAGACAGAAACTTAACATAATCGCTCTCCTGAGGTGCTTCATTCAGCAGTGGATGACAACAGATGCAAAGACATATAGCCAAGCATTAGACAGTGTTTGGGGAGTATAGTGGAAGAGTAGGGATAGAATTGAGCAAGCTGGAGGGGTCCATCACAACACAAGAAGACCTACAGAGTCAACTATGCTAGGGCCCGTGGTTGCTGACAGCTACTGAAGCATCAACCAAAGATCATGGAGAGGCTGGACCAAGCTATCTCTCACATTTGTACCAGATGTGAGTTCCCTAACAATTGGAGCAATGAGATGGGTGGTTGTCTCTTACTCTGTTGCCTTCCTTGGATCCCTTTCCCATGCCTGGACTGCCTGTTTGGGCCTCAGTGGGAGAGGCACTGCTTAGTCCTATTGGGATAAGAAGTCACAGAATAGGGTGGTAACCATGGAGGTTCCCTCTTCTCTGAGGAAAGGGGGAGAGGGTTATGGGGGGATTTGTAAAGGTGGGCCTGGAGGAAAGAATGGGGAATTCATGGAATATAATGAAAAATTTAAAAATAAAAATAAATAAATATAATGTATGACTTTTTAGACTCCATTTCCTGGGCCACATCTCTGCCTGAATCTCTGAAGGCCTGCTCCTACCAGGGACATCCAGAGAGTTCCCCAAACCTCAATTTCCTTGCTTGCTTAGTCCCTAGCTAGCCCACCAGCGATGAGATCTGTCCTATCCCCTCTGTGCTCCATCTTCAGGAGTAATCACCAAGTGAGACTCCTACTGCAATCCCCGCCTGCTATTCCCTCTAGGCAAACCCAGCAGTAGTGTGCTCTGTGCTGCACTCTTTGTACTCTATTTCTGGGCCACAACTCCACCTGTATCCCTGAACTGCTGCTGAACAAGACAAACAGAGTCCTGTAACCATCAGAGACCATCAATTCTTTTTTTTTTTTTTTCCTTTTTTTCTTCTTTTATTGGATATTTTATTTATTTACATTTCAGATGTTATCCCCTTTCACCATTCCCTGCCTCCCCCCTCCCCATAATCCTCCCATCCCATCCCTCCTCCTTTTTGCTTTTATACCATTTTATTTTCATGCACATATTAAGGTCAGCTCTAGCTTGAGGAACTAGCAATATAATAGACGCAAAGAGACAAGGAACAAGCAAGACAATACACACCTATAGTCAAAGAACAAGCAAAGTAGTAAATAGAGTCCTGTGATCACTATTTCTAAAGGGCTTATCAGGATGACCAAAATATCTGAGCATACTTCTCTGTCCTATCCCAAAGTCATTTTCATGGCTAAAGCCTACTTCTTTGTTCTAGCCTAAGATTTATATTCTGGTCTGTAATTACTTCTTTGTTCTAGCATAGGATTTAGATTCCTGCCTGAAATTACTTCTTTGTTTTACTCTAATATCATATTCCTGCCAGCAGCCCATTTCCTTGTCCTTGACCAATGTCAGATTCCTTCCAGGCAGTCCCAAAAGCTCTCCACATCTCCCTCTTTTTATTGCATAAACAAGACTGAGCCTGTCTTAGGTCATTCTGACAAGATTGCCTTCCTTACCCATTGTGGAATATGCATTATCCAAAGCAGTGGACTTATGTCTTAGGTTGGTAAGGCTCTGTACAGAATCTTACACATCCTTGGCTTGCCAACCTGTTATTTATAATCTGTCTGGGGTCAATTTCAGTTCAAGTCATGTCTTCAGCTGCCATTTGAGTTAAGACACCTTTTCAAAGGGCAATAAGTATTCCCACAAAAGCTGCATAAAGCATATATCCCTATGAAGCTTGCCCAAATGGAAATACTGACCTATCAGGGATAATTGTCGTTATGCAGCATCAATCCAGAGAGCATTTTAATTCTATCTCACTTGCAAAGTAAAACACAGAGGGTAAATTATGTCAAAACTTCGACCTTATGGCTTCCAGAAACAAACACAACAATAGCAAGCATGGTTGACCTTGCACTCCTCACTTATAAATTACAGTCCTCATGTGGGTCCAACTGAAGTCTGTCTTGATCTGTTGCTCTGTGGACTTGTTCCACTCATGGCTCTGTCTGCTTCTTGGAAGGTATGCCATATTGAAGAGACTGATGTCAGGTGTGGTTATACCAAGGTGTCACCTTCATAAAAGGAGAAGGGAAAATGGGGGGAAGACCAGTGGGGGTAGGGTCTTGGAGGATGTGTACAGATAAGGTGAATAAAAATAAATTAATGAAAGGAAAAAGAAGCTGGGCAGTGGTGGTGCACGTCTTTAATCCCAGCACTTGTGAGGCAGAGGCAGGCGGATTTCTGAGTTCGAGGCCAGCCTGGTCTACAGAGGAGTTCCAGGACAGCCAGGGCTACATAGAGAAACCCTGTCTTGGAAAACAAAAAACAAACAAACAAAAAAAGCCAAACAAACAAACAAAAACAAACAAACAAAACAAAAAAGAAGAAAGGAAAAAGAAACAAGAAAACAGAAACAAAAAGATATTACATTAATAAATTGCAATTTGTGCTCTCAAAAGAAGAATAAGTTATGAAAAAGCAGAATAAAAGAAAACAACAACAAAAAATTCTACTCACTCCGTATCTTGTCCGTATCTCACAAGATAAAGCCATATGTTTTTAGAGAGGACAAAATTTAATTTCTCAATGATGACTTTCTCATCCTATCCAGTTTATCTTTATCTACCATAATTCTCTACCATACAAGATAACTGTGATGCATAAAAAATTAAAAGTTATGTATAACAACACCTTAGAAATTCCACTTATTTCTTTGCAAGCCCCTCTTCTTTGACAGAGTATAAAGGAGAATACCACATTGTACAACTTAAATGTTTAGAAGGATTAATATATGTGGTCTTTATATATATTTTGTATGCAATTTCCCCTTTGGTACTCAAAGTACTTCACAAGAAAAAATTATCTAGATTTTATTAACTTGTAATTGTACATTTTTTTTGTAAACATGACAAACTTCACAAAATCTAGAAATCTAGAAAACTTAGGAACCCCAGTTGAAGAAATGTCTCCATAAGACTGGCCTTTAAATAATTCTATGGGAGAACTTTCTTCATTAATACTACATATAGGGTTGTCCAGCATATGGTAGGTGGTGCCATTCATGCAGGAGTTTATAAGTTTTATAAGAAATTAAACTAAGCTAACCAGGGGTTTGTAGTCATTAAATAAGAATCCATCATGATGTCTGCTTCAATTTCCAGTTCCAAGATTTCCTTCCTTGAATTCCTTTTCTAACATCACTCCATTTGAAAGCCAAGTAAAACCATTCCTCCCAAGTTGATTATTTTTCCTACATCCATAGAAACTTATGATATTATTAGAAAATATGCTAATTCATGAGATTAAATTATCCACTTAAAAATATCTGAAAAACAAATAGTATCTCAAAGATGAAATTCTATTTGCTCTAGTCTTAAAGACCATAGTCTTTAACAAAATAAAATAGTACACTGTGATTTTAATTGGAATGGTGAAGATACATGACTATGTGAAAACACATATGTAGATGTTTATGTGTATGCATATATATCTTAATAATTTGTATATATATACAAATGATACATAGTACACATGATAAACATATATATAGTATATGTTACATTGCTAATAAACTATAGAATATATTCATTTTCTTTGTCAATTATAAATGTTATCCATAGAAATGAGTGGCATTCTTTTCAACATAGTCTGATAAATGTACTTTCCAATTTGAATTTAGTTTGAGTATTCTGAGCAAAATACTTGGAATATCTTCTGTTTAGTTTAGAGTCCAGTGACAGAATTACCTCTCTATCTTATCTAAATGACTTCTTGCATATTTTCTGCAGTTGCAAGAGACATGGGAAGCTGATTTAGATAAAAATAGAAGCTAAACAATGGATATGCTTCCTGCTGTTTAAAACACATCTATCAGCAAGTGAAGAGACACCAATAAACTCTTGGGCAATAAGCAATTATCTCAAGCTCATGTGATGCAACTCAAGTTTGAAGTGGTAATAGCAATATATTCTCATTGGAGATAACTGAGGCTTTTCTTTGTTGTTAATTTCATTGGGTTAAACCACAAGGGTTTTATTATTCATCAATTATTTAGCAAGATACTTTTGAAGTTCGTACTTTTTGCTGTTCTTTTTTTTTTTTTAAATATGTGATGTTTGGTTTTTAAAGAAGTAAACAAAAGAGGCTTTGCTATTTAACATGAATCATTTCTAATCTGTCAGAGGAGCTGGTAACTATTTACAGAAACATGTTTCAATAAGATGCTAATGCACATAAATGACAAAAGAACAAAATGGAAACATTGCCTCTTCCATTGCCCTAGATACAGACATTCACTAGTGAAGAAAAAAAAATCACAGTCTTTCTGAGGGCAAGATAACTTTTCTTCATGAACTATACTCATGTATGTTTGTTATTTGAAGAAAGAAAATGTTCTTAACTCAATGCCATATAATTAACTGAAGCTTACAAATAGAAACAATTAAAAAATCTATAATTATTCACTATAATCAATATATATATTATAAAATTTATATATAAAATTGAAGAAAAGAAAAATAGGGAAAGGATATTAGTGATATTTTTATAGAGATAAACAAACATGAATGTACAGTATAGAACTGACTGAATTTAAAGAAGCGTGACCTTTCAGTCAATTCTATAAAACAATATGTTTAATGAAATCATCAGTAACTTTTCAACCTACATTTCTACAAAATACTAGAGATCCTTTACAATAAGTCAAGCTTGTTAAAATGCCAAAAGTCTAATGCAAGTACCTGAGACAGGGAGTGTAATGTATAGGGAAAATAATCCAGACAGTTGTAGGAGATTAAACCAAATAATTATATTTATAATATTAAATCATATACATTTGTTGGTATCATTAATGATATGGTTGAATAATTCCTAAAATAAATCTACATAAACATTGAGAAGATTTCTTCTATTCAGATTTTTTAAAAATTGAAAGAAAATATTTTGATGATTATTCTGTGATTTATATGCCCAAGTTGTATGCTAAAAGTGTTACAGTAGCAAAATGAACATTAGAACAAGCCTAAAATAAGCTTTCTTTTAAAAGACAAAACAAAACAAAAACCCTCATTCTAATGTGTGTGTGCGCTGCACGCGCACACGATGCGAGGTGGCACGTGTGGCTTGCGTGCTGTGGTCGACGAGCTGTTCAGTGGTGCGTGCGTGCGTGTGGTGTGTGTGTGTGTGGTGTGTGTGTGTGTCTGTAATGGTACACAAACACAGAGAATGATATACAAAGATAGAGACAAAGAGACAGAAGAGAGGGGGGGAGGGAGGAGAGGAAAGAAAGAACGAAAGGAGGAAGAAAGAAGTGAAAAGGAAAAGGAAAGGAAGGAGGAGGGAGGGAGGGGAGGGAGGGGAGGGGAGGGGAGGGGAGGGGAGGGAGGGGAGGAGGAGGAGAGGAGGGGAGGGGAGGGAGAGGAGGGAGGAGGAGGAGGAAAGGAAGGAAAGAGAAGGAAGAGAGGAAGGAAGGAAAGGAAAGGAAAAGGAAAAGGGAAAGGAAAGGAAAGGGAAAGGAAAGGGAAAAGGGAAAGGGAAAGGGAAAGGGAAAGGGAAGGAAGGAAGGGAAAAGGAAAGGGAAAGGAAAAGGGAAAGGAAAAGGAAAGGAAAGGAAAAGGAAAAGGAAGAAGGAAAGGAAAAGGAAAGGAAAGGAAAGGAAAGAAAAACATAAGCAAAGCTCCTGAGATCCTGTTGTGGCTCTGGGATTATTAGCAAAGAACTACTCTTTCTAGCAACTGGTCTTTCTTGGATCCTGAGGATTCCAGCTCAACTCTTTATGCTTACAGAATGCATGTTTGCCAATTTTGCTATCTCCTTTACCTATTGCCTACTCCTTGTAACTGATATATGTTTTCAAGTTAATGCGCCATGCCTCCTGTCAAGTATCACCACATGTGAATTTCTAGTAAACCATTATACACTGGAAAACAAAACTTCTTTGTTGAGGGCTGAACATTGTGTTAATATATATGTTCATAGATTTACAGCTCAGTAAGATTATTTCGCCTCCAGAAGTGTACACAGTTCCTTCTAGTAATATTAAAGCAATCTCCTATGTGAGAATAGTCCACATCACTGTCAGCCTGATTTCTCTGTGTCCTGTGACACATGCATGTGATGTCATCAACAAAGGGTTTTCCTCTCATGTTCTGGTGGATTTGGGGTTAAGGCAATAGCCTCTTAATCTTGGTGATCTATTTGAAACATTACGCTAAACCAACAACTCAGAGAGATATATCCCATACTAAGTACTAGGATTTTTTGTTTGATAACTTATGACATTGGGTAAGCATTCCCTTTCGTCCCATGCATAGGGTAAATATATTTAACAACAAAACACATCTGGATTTTAGGAAGTTTCTAAAACACCAGGTTTGCATATCCTAGATCTTTTGTGTTAACTATTCCCACCTCTGTCCTGCCCTTGCACTGTGTTGATATAAAACCTCCCCAAATAATTTTCCTTTTTTTCCATACATCCTGTAATGAATTTTTTCCATGTCAATTGTTCCTGTCTAGTTTTCTGGTTTCTATATGTACTCCAATTTAGACTAAAGATTTAAAGCTTGAATCACATTGAAAGAGAGAATGAGGCATTTTTCTGGGTCTGGGTCACTTCACTCACTGAAATCACTTCAAGTTCCATCCATCTACCTGCAAGCTCTAAGAGGATAAGATGATAGGAGAAACAACAATGTCACACTTCCTAAAGACACATTACAACCTTAGCCTGTAAACAACATGTGAATATGGAGCTAATAATGTCTTAAAGGAAAGTAATGCCCAATTGTTAAAATTAGGAATCTCTTTTTGAAATTTTATTTAAGTGACATTGATTTTAAACTCTTATAATATATTGATTTCTCTAATTTTAAACAGGAAGAATTTCAATTGGGCATGATTCTCCTACATTCATTCCTACAGAGTTCAACAAATTATAAAAGTATAAAATTACCTATTTTGTCATAATTATGTGGTTTCTGAAACCAATTGCTTATCTCCTACTGGTTTTCCCAAATAGTGTTTTCCAGTCCTCAATATTGCTCTTCTACCAGTGTATGACCATTGTAAACATAGATATTATATTTGTAATATAAACCCCATGAATATCTAATTGGGAATGGGATTTGCTGCAAGAAAAATAACTATATTGGAAAGTAAAATATATACATAGAATATAAATATATATATACAAAAATATATGCACATATACCCTTATATGTTATTAAAAGTCTAGCTATTAAGTGCACATAGATATTTCAAATGATTACAATACCTAGTTTAAGCCTTGGGATGTAGCTTAATGATAGAGACTGCTTACCTAACATGAATGAGGCTCTGGATTCATCATCCAGGACAAAACCTACTTTATCATAAATAATTGGACTGAGACTCCAAGTGCACTTACATCTTAGAAATCTCTAACAACAGCTTTTGTAATTACCATTCACAACTCTTTGAACATTTGCAGCTCTTATTTCATTTGTCAGTAAAATGGAAGATGTAAGATATACAATATTTAAATGACTTTCTAGTTTTAAAATTCTCTGTATAAATAGAGCTAAGGATCTTTTCATTAAGATTTTTCATTAATATTTATTTATTAACTTAAAAAACTTATCTCAGAACCTCCCTTCTCCTCCTCTCCCCTCACACAGACCCTCTTCCATCTTCCTCTGCTTCACTGAGAAGCTGAAAGACACCCTGGGTATCAACCTATGTTGATGCATCAAGTCACTACAGAACTAGGTGCATCCTCTCTCATCAGACTTGTAGTCCAGTTAGGGGATCCACAGGCAGATAACAGTGATAGGGATAGGATAGCCCTGTTCCAGTTGTTGGGAACCGGATGAAGACCAAGCTGCATATCTGCTACATGTGTGTGTAGAAGGAGATAGGTACAGCCTGTTCTTGCTCTTTGGTTCAGTCTTTGGCAGCCACCAATAGTCAAGGTTAGTTTTCCCTGGTGGTCTTTCTGTGGAGTCCCTACTCTCTTCAGGTCCTTCAATCTTTCTCCCAATAATCCATACGATTTCCAAGCTCAGTCAAGTCATTTGGGAATGAGTCTCTGTATCTGTTTTCATTGGCTGCTGGGTAGAACCTCTCAGAGGACAGTTATGCTAGGTTTGTATCATTCATTTACTTTTGGGTCTGTGTTGCTTTACTCAGGATAATATTAAAGAGTTCTTTTGGTGGTTACCCTGACTTCCATAACATCTTTGGTGCTGATTCTTTCTCTTCCCATTGGATGTCTTTGCTCCACTCATTAATAACAAGGAGTCTATAAAATTCCCATCAATAACCTTAAGTACTTAATGAGTTTGTACTTTCAAATAAGTACTCTTACTGAATCCTTTTAATTTAGAATAAATTTGTGCTAGAGATGACATTATTTTGAGAAAAGGAGTATAATGTCTGATAATACGCTTGACTGTCTATAGCCTTTCATTAAAGGGCCCATTCAAAGGAAAGATGTCTATGGGTAAAAGGTAAAGCAGATGTAACGTGTGAGGGTCTACTATGAAACTGATCGCTTGCTAATGCACTTACCCAAATATTCAAGATAAACGTGTTCAAATTACTTAAAAAAATATCACTACCACATATGACAACACATTCTTTGTAAGCACTACTGAGTAATCTTAGGAATAAAGACTCAGTAAACAATGAAAAACAGAGTCCTAGATACTGGGAAGTAAGGAACCTATTTATTTTCTGTGACTGAGGTAGGAGAACACAGGGATAAATAAATCTACTGTGTTTTAATGTTTGGAATAAGCCATACTTGTCGAGTTATATATGTGGTGTAGTGTTGTGTGTGTGTGTGTGTGTGTGTGTGTGTGTCTGTGTGGTGTGTGAGTGTGTGTGTAATATGTGTAGAGTATGTATGTGTGTATTTGTGTGTGTGTGTGTGTGTGTGTATGTGTACTATATATTAGTTAGTCAGTTAGTTAGTTTTCTTGTAACTACTCAGTGAAATTGATCTAAGTTATAGGCAATATCACTGAAATTTTTCAGGTTTCAGTGTGTTGTGTGTGTGTGTGTGTGTGTGTATGTTGTGTGTGTGTACGTGTGTGTGTGTATGTGTGTGTGTGTGTGAACATGTGAAGACATATGTGTGGGTACTGTATATGTAATGCAAGTGCATAAATGTGAGAGTACATTAGTCCATGTACGTGCATATACAGACAAGGAGGGAACAATTTCTTGAAGTGGAAGCTTGTCAATTCAGCTAGACTTGCTGGCTAACAAGTCCTAAGAACCACTTGGCTCTGTCCACCAATGCTGACCATAGAGGCACACACATCCCTGCCAGCTTCTGTTTTACATGTGTGCTGCTGATTCAAACTCAGACCCTCATTCGTAATAGCAAGCACTCTGATTTATTTACTCTCACATAGTTCTTGTACTCAAGGCTTCTGACCAGAGATTTCAGTTCCTCAGAACAGTGACACATGGACAAACCACATAATTGTGAATTGCCCCTGAAGTTCACTGAAGCCAAGAAAGGAAAAAAAAAATAAAAAACTAAAACCATGGAATACCTTTTTGAAAAGCAGGGAGGAGTAGGCATTGTAATGGAAGTGTGAGTTTTGCTTTGAAGTATCCTACTGGAAGTCACTGAGACACACAGAAGTGTAGTAAGGTAGAACATGGGACGAGCTGAGAAGAGAAAAATATTCAATGTGAGTAATAAAAGATAGGATGGGTTTTTAATATAATTAAATACATTATACACTTGTATGGATAAGTAACAGTGCAGTATATCACCATGTATAATGAACACACTAAATAAAACATTGAAAATAAATGAACACAGTGTCAAGGTACTGACAGCAAATACTATTGGACAAGCTTGTCCAGAGGTAAAGAGTGTTTCCAAGGACATAGATGCAATCATTTGTTCAGTTTTCAGTGTTACGAAGGCTTGAACTTTGACTGCAAGAGCTGAAAACATATCAACTCTGCAAATGTTGGTCTTCATAATGTTATTTTTAATGAGCTTGTGTTAAAAAATAGAAAATGCACCCACCCATTTAATAATTTTATTGTTCCTATAGTCAAGGTTTAATGAAAGTTTTGAATTATGAAATGGCATGTAATTCTAAAATACTTCTTTATACTATAGTTCAAAATATGCCTTCACTAGAGTTACACTATTGGAAATGTAATTTTGTTCTATCCAATTAGAGGAATAATATTAGTAATTTTTTCCTTAGTATCCATAGCTTATCTATATAAAATGTCTCTTAATGACATATTGCAGTACTCATAGTTCAGCACACTTTTCAACTCTTCCCAGAGGAGTTTCTTCTTACAACAAATGCAATTAACACAAAAATCCACAACTGGTTAATGGGCAGAGATTTAGGGACTGTGGAATACTCGTCTCTAAAGGCAATGTCTGTATTATAGCCTTTCCATTAAGTATCAGGCGTCTATGTAGAAGAGGCGGCAGAAAGGCACAAAGAGCCAGATGTGCTGGATGATTACCACTCATAGCAGGGCAGATACAAATACAAACTCACAGAGACAGTGACATTCTGAAAAGGACTACAAACTCAAGCCTGGAGCTCAGCTTGGAGTAGGGGCCATTGGGCAAGAAGTTCTACCTCTCACCATGAACTATTTACCTGTGATTGTTGCTGTGTGATCAAAAATCACTTTTCTTCAAGAAATTAACAATCTATAGACCACACTGCAGGGAAGGCCCAATTCTCAGGTAGTGGGCCAACCTGGACATGTATTTGTTTATTTATTTTTGTTGTTTGAAGAGAGAGAACATGAAGTTTAATGTGTCAGAAAAGAAGGAGAATCTGGGAGGAGCTTGAGAGAAGAAGTGAATATTATCAAAATATACTGTAGGAATTTTTCTTTTTTTTAAAGATTTATTTATTTATTTTATGTATATTAATACACTATTGCTCTCTTCGGACACACAGAAGAGGGCATCAGACCCCATTACAGATGGTTGTGGGTCACCATGTGGTTGCTGGGAATTGAACTCAGGACCTCTGGAAGAGTAGTCAATATTCTTAACCACTGAGCCATCTCTCCAGCCCAAAACTTTTAAATTTATTATTATATATGATTATTATTAATTTTATTATTATTATTATTGAAGCAAGCAAATAAAGAGATTTTGAGTGTGTGCTCTGAGCCTGGTTAGCTAGCTTCATTCCAGAACCACTTGAGCCTCAGCCTCCTCCCCGCCCCCACAGACCTTAGGCAGTTTTTCAAAGAATAATAAAAACATTATTTAACAAAAACTATTTGAAATGTCAATTCAGGTATCATAACTCCTTCCTCAAAACTCCAGTCTCTGTCAACATGAATTGAGGAAAGCAGCCATTTGAGAACAAAAGCAAAATTACTAAGACCAGAGTTAGCTCAAATTCATTTGATCAATTCTATAAGTTTTCCTTAATTCCTAAGTCTTTGCACAGAGAACTTTGAACTCAGACATATCTGACTTCTTCACCACTGAAATTTGGCTTTTATTCCTCAAACAATTCCACAAAAGAATAGGCTTGGCCATGTGTTTTCAAACCATACACCCTCTTTACGTTTGCAAAAGACCAGAAGATTACTAATAGTGTCAATTAACATACTTATTGATAAAAAATAGTAATATTTTTGTCATCTAGGCTTCAAAACTATATAATTTTTACTTTATTTTATGTACATGTCTGGGAGCCTTAAAAGTAATATTAACTGGTGATCATGAACTTTAAAAACAGAATATGGGATTGGAATCATTTTGAAAGACATGTTATAGTATGGAGAATTAGGGAATGAGTACAATTATATTTAAAGTAATAGGTGTTTAAAGACAAATATGCAGTTATTTAAATCTCGGATCTTCCACTCCTTTCTATAAGTAAGAAGAGGTGGATGATCTGGGGAGTAATGATATTTTCAAAGATATTTCTGATATTACCAACTCCCTCAACCACACCAACATGCTCATATAGATCTGCAATTATATATGACTGTCAATACTGACCCATTATCTTTATAACCTGATATTTTATAATATATACAGTATGATCTTTAAAGGGGGCAGCCAACATTTCTTCCACAAGTCTGTAGAGAATCCTTTTGGAAATAAAATACAACACAATTCAAAATAGTTCTCTGACTCAATGAAAATTATGTTTCAGTATTATTGTAGATTTTCAAACAATAAAAGTTTTAATAGATTTTTCTCTAGATGTATTTTTACAAAACTCACTTTCAAAATTGTCTGTAGTATTTTATATACCAATTAAAATAATTAAAACCAATTTCAAGTATTTAATGTATATAACCTGAAGTATTGACACACATATATTATAGAATGATTAAGTTAGACCCATATTCATAAATATATTTCCTAATGACACCTAGTTTAATCATATAAGGATTTCAATATCTTTAATATTTTATGAATCTTCACATCATGTCATTCTTGTCATCTGAAATTTCTACTGTTCAATCATATATTTATGGAAAATATAAATAACTCTCTCATAAGAAACAGATTTTGCTTTTTCTCTTTTGAATGGAATTAACTTTGTGAATAAAGTTTTACAATATTCCACATAGTGAAATTTAAAAAACTAAATGAGTATACAAATAATTAAAGAGGATAGAGCTTTGTTTCCACACAAATGTCTGCTTTCTATACTTATTACATTCAGTGTCTATGTACATTTTTTTATTTTCCCCTAGAAAATGTTGCTTCAACTCCCAATAGGCAAGGAGGATCACATGAGCCACAGGTGGTTCTGGTGAAGAAAATTTATTCATCTCCTGCTTCATTGAAGTGTTCAGTTTGGTAGAGAAAACAGATTCAAAGATATAGCTGCCTCACAACATGCAGTTGTTATGGGGTACAGGGGTGTTAAGTTATCAAAGAAGAAATACAGAAGAAACTTTAAATTGTCTTACTCAGGGGCTGAATAAAATACTCTTGAATTATGGTAATAAAGAAATCTAGGTCTCCACTCACAGTCGCTTTCCTTTTGAAAAGCCTGTGACTTCTGTAGATAAGCTCTCAAAAGCAATACTGGTTTTCAGAGGAAATGCACTTAGAGTCATCAGCTGTGCCACAGCCTCCAAATGGATGGTGGCGAATATTGAAACCTTATCTGACATCAGAGTAAACTAAACAGAATTATAATAGAATTACCTTCAATTAGAGAATCAAATTTCTCATGAAACGCTCTCGCTTGGGGTCTGTGGAAACAATGGAATTTTCATTTCTGTTTGGCACACTTATGATCTTTGTTTGGATAAATGGTGTGAGGCATTTAAATAAGATTCTCATTTCAAAACAGCCTTTGGGATTCGGAGCAAAGAAAAAAAGTAAAAAAGAAAAACAGAGTGAATAGACCCAGTGCTTTTGTGTTTCATAACAGATAATCAAATTCTCTACTTAGGACAGTGTACACTGAACACATGAAAGTATTTGTGTCTTACTAGAAAACTCAGGAGCCATGATGGCTACACAGAGTAATCTTTGATATGGTAAAATGGACAGATGCCATCTGTGACTTTACTAGACTCAGCTTCCCAAAACAGCTTCCTCATATGTAGAATGAAATAACAAGATAAATTCCTGAGAGGGGAGTCCTACGGAGACAATTATACTTTCTGCCTTGCCTTCTACAGCTCAAAGACTTCAAAGTAGTGCATTTCATTTGACTTCATTTTCCAGTATATCAAGGGAGAAATTTATATTAGTGACAGAGAGTGTTTCTCCAATCTCTTCTCTAATATATCCTAAACCAAATATGAGTACTGGTTTAATTTTTTAAACACTAACCAATATGTTTTCACAGGTCCAAACATTTCTATTATAATCATGTATATTAGGTATATTTGGAAAAGGAGGTTATAACATTGCTATATAACAACACTGACATTTAAATTTGATTTAATTTAGATAATATTAGGGAATAACCTGATTATGATGGTTAGTTTTTAACTGTTAACTTGATATAATCTAGAATCACAACAGAAGGTAGTTTCAGTGAGTGATGACTGTCTCAACCACAATTGCCTGTATGCATGCCCTTTGGAGGATTATCTATCTTGCTCACATTAATTAACTACGAAAGACTCAGTGTAAAGAGTCACACATTTCCAAGTTTAGTCTCTGACTATGGAAAGGAGGAAAAAGCAAGGAGACCATGAGTGAGTATACATAGTTTCTTTCTCTTGCTCTTGACTGTATTTGGGATATGACAAGGTTTTTTTGTTTGTTTTTCGGTTTGTGTGTGTGTGTGTGTGTTGTGTGTGTGTGTGTGTGTGTGTGTGTAGGGGGGTCTTGTCATCTTAATCCCTCCAAAATGGACTATAACTGGAATTGTGAACTAAAATAAGCTATTCCTCTTCTAAATTGTGGTTTGAATAAGTATATATCATAGTAGCGAAAATGAAACTAAAATATTGACCTAATCAATAGATATAACCTAGCCTGAGAATATAAGAAACCTGAACTAAAATAACTGAAGTAGCTGTTGCTATATGCTCTAGAAAGAATCTTCTCCCCTAGTGCTGTTGTCTTTTCTGGAAGCACACACACTGAAAGGCCATAAATGCTTTCCCTGCCTCCTCCTTTCCCTGTCTGCCCAGATGTATGCAGCTTCGCACCACCACACATTCTATGCCACATGCTCAGTATCACTACAGGATAAGGATTTAGCATGAGATGGAATCTAAAACTCCAAGCCAAAATAATCTTACCTACCTTGAATTTGCATTTTCTGATATTCATCAGAGCTCTGGAAGCTCACATACCCTTCTACGAAACAGATCCAGAAAGCAAAGATGTCCAGGTCACAGGACAGTTTTTGGGACTAAGTGATAAAGAGGAAACACTTAATTTGATGGTGCTTGGCAGGGCATCAGGGGCAGTAACATTGGCTAGGCGTGTATAATCGTGGCACAGCTGAAGCAGGAGCCACTGTGGCACTCTAGAAATGAGGTCATATTGGTTTTTTGGATTAATGTCTTTTTTGTTTCCTTCCTCCCTTCAGTTTACCCATCTTTATTTCCTAGTTCAACAGCCCCCTACCCTTCTTTATTTAACCAAAGGAAACAATGTAGTCACTATTTAGTCAGATTAAAAATTATTCACAATAGTTTGTAATCATTTTTAGTAGACTGCAAACTTGTTAGGAGTAGCATCACTCTTCACTTTTGTATCTTCGTTGGAAAATAGTGCAAACATAATGATGACTGAATAACAATTTGGTAAAGATGATCAAAATAACACATTCCTGTTTAATAGTAAATTAGAAAATAACAGTGGTGGTAAACTTGAATTTTCAAAAATGTTTCTAAAAATCCAGGTAATTTTAAAAGTTGTATTTTAATAACTATAACCTAAAAAGTGGAAAAGGGAGCAAACAAACTTAAATCCAAATTCCCATTCTGTGCATAGAAATAAGGAAGAAGTAATTTTTCCTTTCTCTTATCTTTAAAGAGATCCTCAGATCAATATTATTACTCCCAGTAAAATTTCACCCCTGGCATCACCTCCACAATGGACATGGGAAATTACTAATGGCCTTGTCCTGTTCATGGGTCAACCTAAAACATCAGTATAAATTATCTTCTAGTTTCCTGCTTGCCAGCTTCTTTCTGTAAGAAATTTGTAACTTTGTTTCTCAAACTTGTTTCTGTGAGTAGACTACTTTCCTGGTAAACATTTGGCTGTCCCTTCTGAGCTCTGACATCTCTATGATCTTTTGACAGCCTCCAGAGACGTCCTTCATAAACTTCCCTCCACACAAATGTGAAGAAAACACCTTTTCTTTCCATGGAAGCTTAAAACCTCCTTTTCTTTCTTTGAAGAGGAAAAAGAAAAGGCTTATTCCCATCAGGCTGAGTAAATAAGCAATAACACTTGAATCAGAGGTGCAAGAAGTTTTCAATCCTGCCTGAAAAATGTTTATATATGTTGGTTAATACGTTAGGGAAATGTCTTATTGAGTCAGATATTTATTTTCTGAAAAGTGGCAGTTAAAAATAAAGTTTGTATACCTCTTGTGAAGGTGGGAAAAGACTCACAGTACATTGTCCAAGATATGTTAACTTAATGCATTATGCTTACTATGACAATACATACTTGAAATTATTGAATTAGAGTAAATAAAGATAATTTTTAATATGGATATAAAATAACATTAATCATGCATATGAACAAATAATTACTAGATTTTTTTTTTATTTTATTCAAAGACAAGTCAAAATATTGGAATTCCAAAACCAGGGGCACTCTGTGGGGACTAGTCAGTATAAAATGCTGGGTAGATTTCTTCAAACTGAGAAGCTTGAAAACTTATCTCCATTCACAGGACAGATATGATGTGTGCCTTAAAGACCACACAGCCTTATATTGGATCTGAGGTAATGTTTCTAAAGAGATAGAACATGGTTAAAGGAGTAAGTAATTTTATAAAAGTTTGAAAAATTAATTAATTTGTAGAAAGACAGTGAAATCATTAAGCAAATAAAATAATCCATAGACAAAAGAAGGCATCTGCTAGATTTAAAGACCCACTTAATAAGACGAAATTCATGGTTTGCACTGGAAACTCTGTGGTGAGGTCACAGATACCAGAGAAGAAGCTACAACTGCCACTTTTCTAAACCAATATAATTCCTAAACTAGTACCTAAAGACTATTTTGTTTCACCTCAAGTGATCTGTTATTTTATCCAAAGCACCCCAAAATTCTCTTGCACTTGATTGTTTTCTTTCCTAACTCATGATTTAATTACATATCATTCATTCCCAGTCCACAGATAGGAGCAAAAAGTTCCTATCTAAATTTTAGTAGCTCTATTTTTCACAAATAGGAAAACTTTTCTGTTTGTTTAACTCTTTATTAAGTGCTACCTGAGATCAATACAGGTAGAACTGAACCAAAATCTCACCAAGTTAACTTGTCTTTTATACTGCTGTACTAAATGTTTTCCACCATGTGTGGCTTCAGCAAGATGTTTGGATAATTGATGACTTACCGACCAAAGGAGCAGAAGGGGTTTGCAACCCCATAGGAAAAACAACAATATCAAACAACCAGACCTCCCCACTAGAGCTCCTAGGGACTAAACCATCAACCAAGGAGTACACATGGAAGGACCAAGGGCTCCAGCCACATATGTAGCAGAGGATAGCCTTTTTGGTCATCAATGGGAAGAGAGGCCCTTGGTTCTGTGAAGACTTGATGCCCAGTGTAGAATGCAAGGGCAGGGATGCAGGAGTGGATGGGTGAGTGAGAGATCACCCTCATAAAAGCAGGAAGAGCGGGGATAGGATAGGGAGCTTCTGGGAGAAACCAGGAAAGAGGATAACATGAAATATAAATAAGGAAAATATCCAATAAAAAGAAATTCCCAGGAAGTGCACGCTGACAGGAGCCTGATATAGCTGTCTCCCTAGAGGCCTACAGAGCCTGAAATATACAGAGGCAGATGCTCACAGCTAACTATTGAGCTAATCATGGGGTTCCCAATGGAGGAGTAAGAGTGAAGACTGAAGGAGCTGAAAGGGTTTGAAGCCCCATGGGGAGAGCAATAATACAAACCAACCAGAGCTCCCAGGGTCTAAACTACCAGCCTGGGAGCACATAGGGAGGGACCCGTGGCCCCAACTGTATATGTAGGGAAGGATGACATTGTTGGGCATAGGTGGGTGAGGAAGTTCTTGGTCCAGTGAAGGCTGGATGCCCCAGTGTGGGGGAAATTGTGGGTGGAGAGGTGGGAGTGGGAGGGTAGGGGCATATCCTCATAGAAGCAGGAGGAGGGGAGATGAGATGGGGGTTCTTGGGTGGGGGGAAATGGGGAAAGGGAATCACATCTGAAATGTAAATAAAATATCCAATAAAATTTTTTTAAAAGTCCCTACAGAAAAAAATAGATGACTTTTCTAATGTTCAAGGATAAGGGTCTCATGATTTTCAGCATAATTGGCTTATTTCTGGGAATAATCCATTTTAAATTTAATTCTCATACCAGAGCTTACATGGTTCCTACTAGGACAATTTCACTTGTCATCGTTTCTCTTTGTGTGAAGTTATTTTACAGATTTCATTTTCCTCTCTACCTGTGATCTTCACTAGAAACAGATGTCTGACTATTCTGGGAGCTTGTTTATGATGATTAATTAAAAATACATCTTGATGTATTTTTTTTCTAAAATTAATTCAGATACTCATCCTCTCGAAACAATTTTATTTCAGTTGTTTAAATCATCTTTAGGATTTTATACATTATTTTCAATACTTTTCCTCACCAATATTCTAAGTTTTGGGATCCTGGGCAAATTTCTTAGTACTGGTCAAATCATCACTGTCCTGCACTTAAGTCTTGCACTGTGTATGAATTAACAGGATAGCTTTCATTGTCATGTTCATTTTACCACTTTGAATAAAAGCAGAGTTAATAGGGTAGCATCTACATGTGTCTTTTCCACTGTAATGGTTCCTTTACACAGTTAAAGAAGACACCTGAACCTTGATAATAGGTCATGGTATCTAAAACAAAGTCCTCTCTATTACTTCCACAGTCTTCTTACCACTCTTCTCATATGTTGATTATATCTTCAAGACTGTCACACAGTTTGGTGTGACATCCCTCTCTCTACTCATGTAGTTGGTTTCATACAGGAAAGTATATATGTCTATTATTTTAAAATTGAGGAACACAGCTAACCAATGATCTCCTGCTAATCCCCAAATACTCTGATTTCACATGGTTCAACCAGAGCACATGTCTTCAAAACACTAATTTCAGGAAATGTCCAATTTCCACTAAAGTATGAAGGTACAGCCTCCGATATCATATGGGGAAACGCATTCAGATTGCCCTGGGGATAATCTACCCTTAGACAGATGAACTCAGCTTCATATCTTATCACACATTTCAAGAGTCAAGGACTAGATAGGTTGGATGTTGTCTTGTATGACTGCTGCAGGGACACATGAAAAAAATGATGACAAATGCAGAAATGATTAAAGTCAAGTTTAATAATCCAATATATTTATTTAAGTTACTTAGAAAAGTATAGTTGGGTTATTAATTAGAGCAACATGGATGATGTGGAGACAATTGTGCCATTGAAAATATCACTTCATCATAGGTGATGAATCAGAGAAGCTGCTCATCAACTTGGCAGCCATTCCAGGGAAAGATTCTTTTTTTTTTCCCAGCAATTATTTACTGAATATTTGTTGGTAGAGCGTAGCTTCAGGAATTATAACTTTCTGATATTTCTAAGTCTTGACATTTCATGAACTTCATATACTTTAAGTTTCCTTGTCTTTCTTGTTTTACTACACTGCCATCCTTAATATTCCTTTAATGGGGACATCCTTAACAAAATATGTCTGTTCAGAGAAAATAGTTACATGACATCATTCTGAAATATGACTTACAAATCAAGGAAAAAATATGTCTTTGTAACAATCTCAAAGAGTTCCAAAACACATTAAGGCAAATACCAGTAGAGATATTTAGAGAAGTATATTCAATGTTAGCCCATGAATAACTGAGAATTCTAAATGACATAGAAGATTAAAAACTAAGGAGCTGTTTTGCAATCTAAAATGTTCAAGAGGACAAATATTTGAAATCTACAACTTCCAATTCAGATTCCATTGAGTTGCTGCTATAATTGAAACCTAAAATAAATATATTCTTAGCATAATAGTGAAATAGATGCAACAATTATTTGCAGCGCTACTAGTTCTGCCTTTCCAAAGCTTAAACTCAACCACTAAAATTATATTTAAATAACATAATGTATATGGCAGAACAAATTTTCTGAATTTCTATAAACAACTTTGCAAAAATGAAAAATAAATAGAAATACCAAATTCAAAACACAAAATCCTGAGGCATGAATTGAAAGTATAAAAAGAAACAAACAACAAATAAAACTTAGTAGGGATTCCAGATACTTGGACATTTGTCTATTTAGCATATTCAAGTAGGTAAAATAAAAAATAAAGATAATTTTGGCAAATAATTTTATAAGATGAAGAGTGTTAATAAAAATGATAGAAGCAAAGCAAAATAAAAACAGAGATTATTTTCTGCCAACAGAATACTGTCAGAAAATGGCAGTGAATTAGATGTGTCAAAAGGTATGCATGATTTCCCTTCATCTTATCAGTTCTTTTCTTTGGCAGTAGCCCAATATGATGTGAAAATTTCTCAATGGGATATGTTTCTTCATGTTTCTATTACCTTTGACATCATAACCCAAGGAGCTACAATTACAACATATAATCCCTTGAAGGAAAAACAACACACATGCCAACAACTCTACATATTAGCATGTGAGCAACTTCATCCACTCAGGTTAACAAGAAAATCCCCTGTATTCAGAACCATTGCTAGGTAGACTTGTGAGATCCTTTTGACAACATGAGAAAATACATTTATAGACTAGAATATGGGCATCTCTGGATTTTAGGTGTCCAATAATCTGTTTGCTATCAGATCTGAGAAGCATAAACTTCTAGTTTTTCAAGACAACATGTAATTGGATATTAATATGAGATGAGAAAGACCCTAAATCTGAGTCATAAAAGTTCTAATGAAGCATAAACTTATTGTGAGAAGCTGAACATGACTTAAGAACACAGTGTTTTTAAAGGTAAGTGTAAAACAAAAGAAAAAGAAAGAAGAAAGAAACAAAGAAACAAAGAAAGAAAAAGAAACAAAGAAACAAAGAAACAAAGAAGAAAGAAAGAAATAAAGCACTAGATCTAAAAAGTCAAGAGAATATCCCTATTCACTGTGTACAGTTAACTGCCAGTGTGAGTAAGAGGTCAAGGAACAGTAAAAGTCCCAATTAAGTTCTGCATCACAAATAAGGATTATTTTAAATCATGATAACTCCTGCAGTTCATTCTGTCTGCTTTTTCTGCTGCTATTCACATCAATAAGTATTTGTTTTGATTTTTATTTGTTTTTTGTTTTCTATTTTTCTTTTTTCTTTGTTTTATTGGACATTTATTTATTAACATTTCAGATATCATCCCCTTTCCCCATTTCCCCTCCCTAGAGACCCACTATCCCATCCCCCCTCCTCCTTTTTTGCTTTTAAAACCATTTTAATTACATGCAAGTATTAAGGTCACTTCTAGATTGAGGAACTAGCAGTACAATAGATGCAAGTAGTCAAGGAGCAAGCAAGACAATAAACACAAATAGTCAAAGAACAAGCAGGCAATAAAGAAAATTCTGTGAACACTCTACTTGATCACTGTTTCTAAACGCTTATCAGGATGACCAAAATATCTGGGCCAACTTTTCTGTCCTAGTGCAAAGTCATTTTGATGTCTGAAGCCTACTTCCTTGTTCTAGCCTAAGATTTAGATTCCTGCCTGAAACTACTTCTTTATTCTAGACCAATATTAGATTCCTGCCTGAAGACCTTGTTCTTGGCCAGTCATATTCCTGCCAGGCAGCCCATTTCCTTGTCCTTGGCCCATGTCAGATTCTTGCCAAGCAGCCCCAAAAGCTCTCAACTCTCCCACATTTTTATTTCATAAACAAGACTGAGCTTTTCTCAGGTCTTTCTGACAAGAATGCCTTCCTTACATGTCATGCAATGTGCATTATCAAAATCAATGCACTTATGTCTTAGGTTGGTAAGGCTCTGTGCACAATCTTACCCGTCCTTGGCTTGCCAGCCTGTTAATTTAATAATTCTGTCTGTGAGTCAGTTTTCAGTTTCAAGGCATATGTTTTGGCTGCCAACATGTTGATGTTGTTAAAGACAAACTTTAACATCATGGGCAGGAATAAAAGTATTCCCAGGACAAAAAAAGGCTAGCATGATCAAGCTATATATGCCATTCTTGAAGCTTAGCCAACATAGAAATACTGACCTCAGGCCATGGGTAATTTTATCAGAAGTATCTGCCATATCAATGCTCAGTGGAGCAGCATTCTTTGAATTCATAAGCTCACTATGCAAATTAAAACATCCAGAGAGGTGTTAGAATGACGCCAAATATACTGCAAGGGTCTTTACAGTGAGACTATCATGTAGGTATAGAGCCTAGCATCCCATTCTTTGTAGCTGCACTCACTTCACACTAAGAGAAGGTAAGCTCCCATTCAGTGATAAATTCTGATTTAATTCTGGATTCCCAATTTCTTCTTCTCAGCTTTTCAAAGTTCACTTTCTTTGCTGCAATAACTATGGTTTTCCACTTTCACTCCCTTAACAAAACATAGTTAAGACAAGAAAAATGAATTACTCTTAGAGACAAGGAAAAAAACTGCATAGAGTACCAAAAGAGTAGGCGGGCAGTGGTGGCGCACGCCTTTAATCCCAGCACTTGGGAGGCAGAGGCAGGTGGATTTCTGAGTTCGAGGCCAGCCTGGTCTACAGAGTGAGTTCCAGGATAGCCCAGGCTACACAGAGAAACCCTGTCTCGAAAAACCAAAACCAACCAAACAAACAAACAAACAAAAAAAAGAGTACCAAAAGAGTAATAAAAACATAGAATTTTGTGCAAATATGTTTCAATACTGTGATGGTTTGAATACTTTAGGTTCCCATAGATTCATGTACTTAAATGCTTGGCCTATAGTGAGTAGAACTATTAGGAGGTATTGCAGTTTGGAAAAAGCCTGTCTCTAGGTGGGGCAGGCTTTGAAGTCTCCTATATTCAAGGTACACCTAGTGTAGCACATATTTTTCTTTTGCTGCCTGGAGATCAAAGTGTAGAACACTCAGCTCCTGCAGCAGCGTGTCTGCTTATATGGTGCCATGCTTCCTGACATGATGATGATGTACTAAAACCCTCAAACTATGAGCCAGCTCCAATTAAATGTATGTTTTGTAATAGTTTTCAGGGTCTTGGTGTCTCTTCAAAGCAATGAAACTCTTACTAAGACTTATTTAAGTCTTACTATTGCCTTATTTAAGTACAAGCAGAATGGTTTGACTTTGTTATTCAAAAAGCATTTTTTTTTTCATTTTTTAACAGTTTTTTACTTTTTACTTTGATTTTATTCATTTTACATACCATTCAAAGCCCCACTCCTGGTCTGCAATCCTCTCCCTTCTTCTTCTCTGAGGAAGTGGGGGAACCTCTGGGTATCCCTTAACCCTGGTACATCAAGTCTCTGCAAGGCTTGTGCATCCTCTCTGACTGAGACCAGACAAGGCAGCCCAGATAAAAGAACATATCCCCCTTACAGGCAACAGCTTTGAGATAGCCCTGGCTCCAGTTGTTTGGGAGCCACATCAAGTCGAAGCTGTATATCTGCTACATATATGGTAGGAGCCTAGGTCCATCCTGTGTATGCTCTTTGTGTGGTAGTTCAGTCTCTGAATTATAAAGAACAGTGTCAACATCCCCCAAAAAAGCAAACAAAATTTGAGACAGCTTAAATAATACTAAAATTAAACTGTTCTAGAAAATCTAAATGAAAAAAGAGACTATGTTAAATCTAGATAAGGAGGTCAAAGGAATAAAATTGGAAAGAAAGAAGTTAAAATATCACTATTTGCAGACATGATAGTATACTTAATTGACCCCGAAACTTCCAACAGAGAACTCCTACACCTGATAAACAACTTCAGCAAAGTGGCTGGATATAAAATTAACTCAAACAAATAAGTAGCCTTTGTCAACTCAAAGGATAAACAGACTGGGAAAAACATTAAAGAAAGGAAACCTTGGTAACATCACAAATAATATAAAATATTTGGTGTGCCTCTAAGCAAGCAAGTGAAAGATCTGTATGACAATCACTACAAGCTTCTGAAGAAAGAAACTGAAGAAGATGGAAAGATCTCCCATACTCATGGATTGGCAGGATTAATATAGTAAAAATGGCCATCTTGGTGAAAGAAATATACAGATTCAAAGAAATCCCCATCAAAATTCCAACTCAATCTGATTGAAAGCAATTAATTCTTTGAATCAAACGAGAAACTAAAATAAGAACATCTGGGAGAATCACCATCCCTGACCACAAGCTGTACTATAGAGCAATAGTGATATAAAAAACAAACAAACAAAACTGATGAGTAAGTACAGGCAGGTAGATCAACGGAATAGAATTGAAGACCCCAGAAATGAATCCACACACCCATAGTCACTTGATATTTTGACAAAGTCTCTAAACTATTCAGTGAAAAAACAACAAAATTTTCAACAAATGATACTTGTTTAACTGGCAGTCAGAATGTAGAAGAATGAAAATGGATCATTCTTATCTCCTTGTACAAAGCTCAAATCCAAGTGGATCAAGGACCTCCTATAAAACCAGATACACTGAATCTAATAGAAGAGAAAGTGGGGAAGAGCCTCCAACACATGGGCACAGGGGAAATTTTCTGAACAGAACACCAATGGCTTATGCTCTAAGATCAATAATCAACAAATGGGACCTCGTATAATTGAAAAGCTTCTGTAAGGCAAAGGCAATGTTCATAGGACAAAATGGCAACCAACAGATTGGGGAAAAGATCTTTACCAATCCTACATCTGATATAGGGTAATATCCAATGTATACAAAGAACTCAAGAAGTTAGACTCCAGAGAACCAAATAACCCTATTTAAAATGGGGTACAAAACTAAACAAAGAATTCTCCACTGAGGAATTAGAACAGCTGAGAAACACCTAAAGTAATGTTCAACATCCTCAGTCATCAGAGGAATGCAAATTAAAATGACCCTGAGATTCCACCTCACACCAGTCAGAATGGCTAAGATCAAAATCTCTGTGACAGCAGATGCTAGTAAGAATGTGGAGAAAGAGAAACACTATTCCATTGTTGGTGGGATTGTAAGCTTACCAGCAATCACTTTGGAAATAAGTCTGACAGTTCCTCAGAAAATTGAACATAGTATTACCTAATTATCCAGCTCGTACCACTTCTGGGCATATACCCAAAATATGCTGCAACATATAACAAGGACACATGCTCTGCTATTTTCATAGCAGACTTATTTATAATAGCAAGAAGCTGGAAAGGACCCAGATGTACTTCAACAGAGGAATGGATACAGAAAATGAGTACACATGGAGTGACCCATGGCTCCAGCTGCATATGTAGCAGAGAATGGCTTTATCTGTCATCAGGGGGAAAGAAACCCTTGGTCCTGTGAGGGCTCTATGCCTTAGTGTAGGGGATGCTAGGGCACTGAGGTGGGGGTGGGTTGGTTGGGGGGGAGCACCCTTATAGAAGCAGAGTTAGGGGGGATGGGTTAGGGTGTTTGCGGAGGGGAAACTTGAAAAGGGGATAACATTTGAAATGAAAATAAATAAAATGTCCAATAAAAAAATCTAGATATTTGATGTCCAAATGTTGAAACAAATAGAATGCCTACTGGTTTATATAACACATGGAGATTTATTTGGTAATGGGTCAAACTATTAAAATAAAATTTGAAATGTGGTAAAAAACAAACATGAAATTTGAATATGAAGAAATTGACAAATAACCATATACATGAGTTATAAAATATTAGAATTTCATTAAATATTGCTTCATATACAATATGTGGTAAAGAAGTCAAAGATTAGCCCTGTACCATTTACCAAAGATATTTATAAAAATATTTAGAGGAAAATAATCATATAGATTTGAGGCAAACCAGGTCTCTGTATCAAATATTACAATGTCTACTAAGAGTAAGACAATAATTACAACACAAAAGCTGAGCCAGCTTTAGGAGTCTCATACTCTATAACATTCTATGAAATACTTGAACATAATAATTTATCATAGGGTAATGAAAGTCTTGTGTATGGAATAAATGAATTAACAGATAACTATCACTCTAGTCTCATCTTGCAAGATTTCCGATATTGAACGTCCTTTTTGCTTACAAAAATACTCAGTTGCTTCCACATTACTACAAACTACAGACTGTCATCTTATGCCTGAATAATATTACATTGTATAAATAAATACACAACAGAATGTTTTTCTTATTCAGTCACATATTAAATGTTAAGGCACTAATTGATCCATAGCAATCAGCTAGTGGTTACTTCCATACATTGTATTGAGTTATAATTTGGAAAAGAGTTGTAGATAACAAATATATATTCAAAAGCTCCCGACTATATCACAATATAAGAAGTGAGTCAACAGAAGGCATAAGCATCTCAGAAGAAGAGAGAAATAAACTACAAGAAATGTTGATTACATGTCTGGATAATATGAACACAAAAATAAATAATGTGAAAAATTAATCCAAACAGTTAATTAAAATAGCGAGACAGAGCTATTCTCTAGAAATAAAGTACATCCAAGAAGCTTGGATGTACCCTACTATAACTATTTATTAATTTCCAAAGGGAATGTAAAAGCATTCTTTGAAGATGCCTGGAAAACAACATCCTAACTGAGGAATTATGAAAGACTATAATACAAAATCAAACAAAAACATGTGCCACCAGTTAGGATGCCAGCAGATTCAAACAAAATTGCTTGTCTTATTCCTGCCAGGATATATAATCTGAAAAAAAAAGATTTGCATAAACAGCAGATAAATATAAATTCATGGTAAATCTAAAAAACAGAATTGAAAGGTATCTGTGTCTTCAAAAGTGCCAAGAATATGAGATTTAAGGAAAAATTAACTGTTTCCAAATAAAAGCTGTGTACAAAGACATGATAAGATATACAAGCCATGAATCTAAACTTGCAAAGTTTGAATGGCCTTAGAAATTTCACAATAATGTATCTGATTGTAATATTCTACAGAGTGGTTACATAGGAAAGAATCTTTGTAGCCAGTAAACACAAATATTTGGGGTAGTCAAGTACATTCAAGTGGACTGGAAAATATATATTGTTTATATTTTATTTGTATTTGAAACTTTCCTAAAAAGTTAAGGTAATTTTTGTGGTAAGCGGAACCAAGGAATAAAAAATAGAAAGTGCAGCTATTCAAATGAGGGCATTATGCTCTACATAGTATGTATTGTATCTGGTATAGTTCCTATTATAAGTCATAAAATACATACAATAGCATGAACAAAATTGAGAATAATATTATATATAAAACATTCTGCCAAGATGCTTCAATGGGTAAGGACACCCACCATCAAGCCTGATGACCTAAATTCAATTCCTCTAAGGCAGAAGGAGGAAACTAACTCAAAACAATTTGTCTGCTGACTTCACAATGCTCACTTTATGCTTGCACACATACACATAAACACCTCCAACACACAAATAAACATAAAATCTTTTCATAAAATAGGTTAAAAAGTTTAAATTTAAACTGACATCACACTTTCATATTTCTGTGTGTATATTTTTGTGTAAATAAGTACGTATATCGCTGGTATTCTCTTGCTAATTGTAGTACCCCAAAAAACTTGTTTGCAGTGTCCTGTACACAGGCTGAAGGAAGGTTGACCCCAGCTGGATTTGATTGGCAATAAAGAATCACCAGAATTTTATTGAGAATCTTTGCATCAATATTCATAAGGGAAACTGATCTGAAGTTCTCTTTCTTTGTTGGGGCTTTGTGTGGTTTAGGTTTAAGCATGATTGTGGCTTCATAGAAGGAATTGGGTAGGGTTTCCTTGTGTTTCTACTTTGTGGAATAATTTGAAGAGTATTCGTATTAGGTCTTCCTTGAAGGTCTGATAGAATTCTGCACTAAACCAATCTCATCCTGGGCTTTTTTTGGTTGGGAGAATTTTAATGACTGCTTCTATTTCTTTAGGGGTTGTGGGCCTATTTAGATGGTTTATCTGATACTGATTTAACTTTAGTACCTGGTGCCTGTCTAGAAAATTTTCCATTTGGTCCAGATTTTCCAGTTTTGTTAGGTATTGGCTTTTGTAGTAGGATCTGATGATTTTTGAATTTCCTCAGTTTCTGTTATTATGTCTGCCTTTTCATTTCTGATTTTATCAATTTTGATACTGTCTCTGTGCCTCTGGTTAGTCTGGCTAAGGGTTTATCTATCTTGTTGATTTTCTCAAAGAACCGTCCCCTGGTCTTGTTGATTCTTTGTATAGTTCATTTTGTTTCTACTTGGTTGATTTCAGCCCTGAGTTTGACTATTTCCTGCCTTCTACTCCTCTTGGGTGTATTTGCTTCTTTTTGTTCTAGAGCTTTCAGGTGTGCTGTCAAGCTATTAGTGTGTGCTCTCTCCAGTTTTTTATTGGGATTACTTAGAGCCATGAGTTTAGCTCTTAGCACTTCTTCATTGTGTCCAACATTGGGTATGTTGAGCCTTCATTTTCATTAAATTCTAAAAAGTCTTTAATTTCTTTTGTTATTTTTTCTTTGATCAAACTCTCATTGAGTAGAGCATTGCTCAGCTTCCATGTATAAGTAGGTTTTCTTTTGGTTTTGTTATTATTGAAGACCAGCCTTAGTCGTTAGAGATCTGATAGGATGCATGGAATTATTTCAATTTTCTTATATCTGTCGAGGCTTGTTTGTGACAGATTATTAGGCAAATGAATGGAACTAGAACATATCATCCTGAGTGATGTAACCCAATCACAAAACAACACACATGGTTTGCACTCACTAATAAGTGGATATTAACCCAAAAGCTCAGAATACACACAAAATATTCACAGACCACATAATGCTCAAGAAGAAGGAAGACCAAAGTGTGGATGCTTCTGTCCTCCTTAGATGGGGAAACAAAATACTCACAGGAGGAAATATGGAGACAAAGTATAGAGCAGAGACTGATGGAAAGACCAGAGACTGCCCCACCTGAGGATTCATCCCATATACAGTCACCAAATTTAGACACTATTGTGGATGCTAAGAATTGCTTGCTGACAAAGAGACTAATATAGCTGTCTCCTGAGAGGCTCTGCCAGAGCCTGACAAGTCAGAGGTGGATACTGAAGGCAACCATTGGCCTGAGCACTGGGTCCCCAATGGAGGAGTTAGAGAAAGGACTGAAGGAGCTGAAGAGGTTTGCAACCCCATAAGAAGAACAATATCAACCAACCAGATGCCCCTGAGTTCTCGGGGACTAAACCACCAACCAAAGAGTACAAATGGAGTGATCCATGGCTCCAACCAGTCACATATGTGGCAGAGGATGGCCTTGTTGGGCATTAATGGTAGGAATGGCCTTTGGTCCTGTGAAGGCTCGATGCCCCAGTATAGTGGAATACCAGAGCAGGGAGTCAGGAGTAGTTGAGTAGGTGAGGGAAAACCCTCACAGAAGCAGGGCTAGGGCTGATGGGATAGGTGTTTTCCAGAGGGGAAACCAAAAAGGGGAAAACATCTGAAATGTAAATAAAGAAAAAAAAAAGGATTGTGGTGCAGCCAATGACTGGGCAAAGGGAGATAGAAAGGACTCTTAGAGTTTCAAGGGTTAAGATACAGGAAGAGGAAGGGAGAATTACCATGCCCTTGAAGAGACAGACAAAACAGATTTACAGCCCAGGGAAGATCATCTGAAATGTGCTAGTAAAGGGAAAGAGGCCCCCTGAAGGGCTGCCCAGAAGTGTCTTGGGCAGCAAAGATCCATGGTCTTCACAAACGGTAATAAGGCAGCAAAGTTAAAAATAGATTTAGAAGGTGTTTAGCCAGAAGTACTTGAGGGAAGTGCATGCAAGAGGCTGAAAAGGGCCCAACCACTGAGCTAGTAAGGCATGTTAAAAAAAATAAGCTTGTGTGTGTGTGTGTGTGTGTGTGTGTGTGTGTGTGTGTGTCTGTGTGTGTGTCTTTCATTCACGATCCAAAAACAGCTCCTGGGCAGGTGTGTGCATGCAGTCTGCCAAGAGCCAAAGCGGTGTACCAAAACCTAACCACTACCTTTTTTTTAAATTACCTAAGGTTGAGTCTATATATATGTGCACATATGTACATTAGCTATTGTACACTTGATCAATTATTAGAAAATATTGGAGTCTAAATGTTTCAAGGGTTGAACCTGTGTTCTGCCATACCTATGTTAAAGTACTTTACTTAACCCTATTGAGAATATTGGTACATATTTGCTGAAATAAAAGATGGATTGATGAGAGGCATAGAGATGTGAGTGAAATAATGCAACAGATATTATATGTTAATATTATTATGACTTTAAAACTATTAGCTTAAAACAATACATAAGACCTGAACCCTGCCATTCTGTGTACTTTAGCAACAGTTAGATTATGCACCCCATATAAAGTACTTAGGAAACTTTATATTTGAATGTTATATTGTCTCTCATAACAGGCCTGTCTTATTTTTTCAGTCTTATTTATATTTGATTCCAAAACCAAGCAATAGTTGAAAATATTTTTAAAAATGGTTAAGAAGTTCCATGTTGCTTACAGATTAAAAATATTTTTTAATCTGGCTAATTTCCAGTGACCGACATTTATGCTCTTTTCCCTTTTCATTCCTAGACAGGAATTCCAAATTCATAATAATGCTACAAAAATAGAGGGATTTGGATGATCTAGCAAATCTTTTGATAGATTAAATTCTGAGATTTGATTTTCTAGTCATTGCATATAATTTAAACTGGGGTATAGAGCTATAGTTATTTTCTATATGTTATAAATGTCAGTTAAATATTTATTTACTTACATTAATTATATTTTGGAATTCCAAAAGAAATCTTAGCTAGCTCAAGACAAACAACAATAGGAAGTGTTATAGTACAACTGGCAATCCAAGTAAATAATATAAAGTATTCTAAACATGTATACATTATCAGTTTTTGTGAAGGTTAGGGTTTGTACAATCAAAGATATCCTAATAGGTAATATTTATATTTCAGGTTTCAATCTGATTTATATATATTTATTAAAATAAAATTGTAAAAACATTTATTTTACAAATGTAATTAAATATTGATTGTCAATGAAATTTAATACACAGTGAAATTTCATGTAATATAATTAGAGATAATATATAGTTGTGACATTACATACTTATACATTTATTAAACTTTTCACTCTATGAATTATTTTCCTAAAGACTTTAAAACTTTTAGGACATTGATATCAATCAATATATTAGAATCAGACATTAAAAAATAAAATAATTATTATTATTACCTAAAAGTCGAAAGCTGACTTACTTAAATTAAACATTTGTGCATTGGCAAGAAATCAGGATACAGTGGATACAGCAGGGGTTAGAGTTACCCCTCTGTTACTTTTTATCCAAATGTAGAGTGTTCTCTTGGGGTTAGTCACAAAAGGAGCAAAATTCCACTCTTCTTAAGCACCTTACTGCCCTGATTAATTATCTATTAAAATAAAATTTATTCTTGGGGTATGGTGAAGCATCTTTTGGGTATATGCCCAGGACCATTATAGCTGTGTCTTCCGGTAGAACTTCCAGTTTTTTGAGAAACCACTAAATTGATTTCCAGAGTGGTTGTACAAATTTGCACTCCCACCAGCAATGGAGGAGTGTTCCCTTTTCACCACATCCTCCCCAAAATGTTCTATCATTTGAGTTTTTGATTTTTGCCATTCTGATTGGTATTAAGTGGAATCTCAGGAACATTTTGATTTACCTTTCTCTGATGAGTAAGGATATTGATCATTATTCCAGTGCTTCTCACTCATTTGAGATTCCTCTGTTGTGAATTCTCTGTTTAGCTCTATACCTCATTTTTAAATTGTGTTACTTGTTTTTTTTCCCTAACTTCCTGAGTTCTTCATATGTTTTGGATATTAGCACTCTGTCTGATGAAGAGTTAGTGAAAATCTTTTCCCAAGATGTAGGATGCTGTTTTGTCTTATTGACATTGTCCTTTGCCTTACAGAAGCTTTTCAGTTTCCTGAGGTTCCATTAATTAATTCTTGACCTAGTGCCTGAGTTATTGGTGTTCTGTTCATGATAACTTCTCCTGTGCCAATGCATTCAAGGCTCTTTCACATTTTTATTCTATTAGATACAGTGTGTCTGGTTTTATGTTGAGGTCTCTGATCTATTTGGACTTGAGTTTTGTGTAGGGTGATAAATATGAATCTATCTGTATTCTTCTACATGCAGACATCCAGTTAGTCTAGCACCATTTGTTGAAGATGCTTTCCCTGATCGTTTTGTATAGTTTGGCTTCTTTGTTAAAATTCAACTGTCTGTAGGTGTATGGGTTTATTTCTGGGTATTTGATTTGGCTCCACTATGTTCATAGAAGCTTTATTTATAATAGCCAGAAACTGGAAGCAACCCAGATGTCCCTCAACTGAAAAATGGATTCAGAAAATGTGATACATTTACACAATGAAATACTATTCAGCTTTTAAAAACAAGGACATCATGAAATTCACAGGCATGTGGATGGAACTAAAAAAAAAAAAAAATAATATCCTGAGTGACGTAACATAGACCCAAAGGGACATGCATGCTATGTATGCACTAATATCCACTAATAAGTAGATATTAGCCAAAATGTTCAGAATACCTATGATAAACCTATGAGACCCAAAGAAGTTAAACAAGAAAGAAGGCCCATGTGCAGATGCTTGAATCCTACTTAGAAGGGAAAACAAAACAGTCATGGGAGGCAGAGGAAGGGAGAGACCTAGGCAGAAGAGGGGAGGGTAAGGTGAATAGGGGAGCAGGATCAGGTATGTAGAGGGACAGAAAAGAGTCCAGAGGTCCAGGAGAATAAATGAAAATTTACAGTTGCCAGGGTCGGGGGGTGGAGGGATTCTCTAGGAAGTCCCAGAGATCTGTGATGAGGGAAGCTCCCAGGAGTCAATGAAGATGACCTTATCTGAAATGCACAATGGTTAGAAAATAGAACCTGAAGAGACCACCTCCAGTAGCCAGACAGGAGGGAGGGTACAACAACCTACCCAAAAAACTTTGACTCAAAATTGGTTCTGTCTAAAAGAAATGCAAAGACTCTGCAGGGACCAGAAACTGAAGGAATGACCAACCAGAGACCAGACAATTTTGAGACCTATCACATTGACAGACACTAATCCCTCACACTATTAATGTTCCTATGTTGTGCTTGCAGAGAGGAGCCTAGCACAGTAGCCTCTGAGAGGCTCTACCCAGCAGCTGACTGAAAAGACCTAGATACCTACAGACAAACATTGGATGAAGGTCAGGGTCCCCTCTGAAAGAGTTAGGGAAAGGACAGAAAGTCCTCTGGGAGATGACAACCCCATGAGTGTCAACTAATCTGGACTGCTGGGAGATCCAGAAACTGAGTCACCAACCGAAGAGCATACATGGGTCTAAGGCTCTGGGTACATACATAATAAAGGGCTACTATGTCTGGCCTCAGTGGGAAAGAATGAGTCTAATCCTGTAGAAAATTAATGTCCCAGAGTAGGGTATACTGAGAGGGGTTTCCTTCTCCGTGTTGAAGGGGATGAGGAAAAGAACGCTATGAGGGGGGACAGCATTTGGAATGTAAAATAAATAAATAATAAATAATAAATAAATAATAAATAATAAATAATAAATAAAAAATGAAATCATTTCATATAATTTCAGATTATCTCTACTAGTTCTTGGGTTAGTAATATTCCTATGACCCATGAATCAACCTTAGTGATGATTTATGGCATTTTCCCATGTCAGGCTTAGATGTTCTACTATCAATACTTTATGACAATAACCATGTCTAAGTATTTTGTGTTTTACCCAAATAACTGATCATTAAAAATAAGTGGTCCAAATTGAACATCTTTTTCACAAGAACCCCAAAGTTGCCACTCAGCTTCTTGCTTACAGATTTCTAAGTTTTTCAGTATAGAGTATCACTTATCAACATTATTTCTGAAATGCTGATGTTTATACATTTTACCGTTTTCATTTCTGCTGCTCCATGTGATTATACTGCCACTTCCCTTTGTATGATATGGAAGAACCTTCTTTTCCAATCTTTCCCTGTAAAAATTGTATTCAATATCTATGTCTCATTTTTTTCCTCACAAGGATCTCCAAATGGGCAATCTATCATTTGAATAGTTGATCTCAGTGTGAACAAGAAGAAAAGTACTTTTAGAATCCATGTAACTAAAGCAAACACATGCTACTTGGGGTTGTCTGGGTGATTGTTTTCAAAACAGTGGCTTTTAATTGAAGCCTTGGAATAACACATTTTCTTCTACGTTTTGTCTGAGAGTTAGTCAAGTATACAAAATTCAACATAAATCATATGGGAGAAAATTGCTAAGATATTTCAAAAATTAGTATGTTCCTCACCATGATCAAGATAACAGGTTATTATGCTAAGATCTAAGGAGCAATTAAACCTGAAATTTAATGTTTTCTACCATAGTAATTATAACCAGTATTTATAATTACTTTAAAGAGGTCAGACCTTCCAGTCACAGTACATATAAACCATTTTATCCAATATACTTTTTACAAACTTATGAGACAGGTTTTAGGTTCATAATGTAAAAATCTGGCAACTGTACTCATAGCCTTTCCTTATGGAAATCACCCTAGTCATGAAATATTGGCTCACCTTGTTTCTTATGAACAAATCTGGGTCTTCTAAACTTTAATTTTTTAGGTGGCACTTATGAGATGGCTTAATCAAAAAGTAAAACTTGGAACGGGCATAGAATGGCCACTACAATCAACAACCCACAACAGCTGCTGTTATCTATACTGAGCCTTCATAGAATTGTCCCTGGCAACAATCAGTCATAGATGGAGAATATTCTTATGGTCTCCATCTCTTCACCTCTTCTTGATGAACTATTAGACACACATATTCTGAAAGGGTTGTTGTTTTCCTCAGTTTCTTACCCAGTAGTGAGTGTACCAGGTTACAGTGGATTGTTCCAAACCCATGATCATGCACAGGGATTTGCTTAAACTTAGTGAACAAAACAAACAAACAAGCAAAAATACATTAATATAAGACTTGAAGAGTAAATAACTATACAGTATACATTTATGAAATTGTCAAATATATATTTCAACTAATATAGAGAGATAAAATGAACTATAACTAGTGATATGTTTTAGCTATTATGAATCACTCTACATATAAACTTATTTTTACAAAGCAGAAGTAATTGTTTAACTCCTTTGTTTTTGGAGATTATAACACAGTGACAATATTTCTTCCTTCCTTTTATTCCCTCCAAATACTCCAATTTTCCCTTGCTGTCCTTCAAATTCATGTTCTTTTTATATCACATATAAATATATAATAAGATATATATCATATTCCTAAATGTAATCTTATCATGCTTCATGATGTTACTTGTATATATGTTTTAAGGGCTGACCAACTGGTATTGTATAACTGATCTAAGTGGTCACCTCTGAGAACAATTATTTCTCTAGCTCTCAGCATTCTTTAGATACCTGCTGATCTTTGTGTATGATTAATGCCTCATGATCTTTCCTACATCTACTTTGGCATACCTACCAATCCACCAGTGTTGTTTTGTCCAGCTCATGCTTAGTCATGGAGGTGAAACTTTAAGGTATATCTTCTTATACAATTTTAATATATACATAACAGAAGAATATTATTCAAAGATAATCAACCTCAGATGATACAATTCTGTTTCCATGTTTATTGTTACTGGGTAATATAAGTAATTTCTTTGCTACCTAGCTAATTGCAGATCAAGCCATAGGAATTTGCCAATGGTAGGAGTGATGGAGTTCTGGACAGTACCTAACATCACCTTGTCACATAAAGCAATGTGGCTTATGTCTTGAGTTTAGACTTAATCACCTCTGACCCAAATGAGACATATATTTCTCTATCCTATCATCTTTAGCTAACTTCTGCACACTGCCCATTCTATCCATATGTTAATACAGAATTTATAATATTTCTGCAGAAATATTATAAATATTTAGAAAGTATTAGACATCAAAGAAGACAATGTAGCCCTGAAAAGATTCAAACTTAGGAATGCTGCAAAAAATGCTGAGACATACTTATCACAGAATCTTGCATGATACAACTTCCAGGGCAACTTTAAAAAAAATCTGCCAAACACAAATCAGTCCAGCATTTCAGACTGTTCCAGTCAAGACTTCATTCTTCATTTAAGATTGGACTTTCTCAGCATGCAGAGACTGAACAGCAAATATTACAGCTAGCTTTCTTAAGCTTTGGAAATATCTCAAATATTTTGGGTCACCAAAAGAAAAACAACATTCATAACTAGCAGGAAGCAAATTTAAGAAAAATATGTCCCATTCCCTAAAGGTAGGTGGATGGATGGTTTATGTCAGTTCTACCAAAGAGTATTAACAACCCATAAATCCTACAATAGTATAAATCTTTGTATAGTGATAAAAATTAAGATTATATTTAGCTGCATTGGTATAAAGCTTTGTATATTAATACAGATTAAAGATTATATATTCAACAACATACTAAAGAATTATACTTGTACAATTCTTAAAACTGAATAGCTAAGTCCTAGTCCTTCTGAAAACTGCTACTACAAACTGTTTAGGATAATTAATAAATGCAAATCAGCAGTCAGAAAATCAAATTCATGTAGTCTAGCTAACTACAAAACTATATTTTATAGATTGAACAGATAAAAAATAGCAAGAAACCAACAATGTAGATATACTACAAATGGATAGATGGTCTTCAAAGACCTCAGGGATCTACAGAATTTGGCACTTAAAGATTTTTTATTAATCTAAGTGTTTTTGACAATAAAGCAGGTCAGTTCCTCACAGCACCCTTATTCTACTTCAAGGAAAGATGAGCATCGAAGTATCTCTATGTGGGTTGAATCCACCTTGCCACTGGTCAGGATTTCTTGTGGAGGCAAATGCACATATCTCACTCTACTCTGGGGGTGGGAAAGAACAGTCTGAGATATGTGAAAGCCAGTGCTGTTTCAGGGGTCCCCAGGCCTGCAATGAGGCAGAGGCCATTGGGTTCTCAGACTCTTACATCCAGGTGCCACTGAGAGTCAAGAAATAGCCAAGTCGGAAGTCGGCTGGGGACAGCTTCTAGCCTGGGGTAGTGGGGAAGAGGAGCTCTGGCTTGTCCCATCAGGGATTGTCTTTAGCTTGTAGGAGGCAGACTTGGTGGCAGTTGTGGCAAGGAGCTCAAAGAGCCCTTCTTTGGGAGAATTAAGCTGTGGCTTTGTAGTTGATTGCTTTCTCCTTGGCTCCTCACAGAAGGTCTTGATGAAAGAGACAGTCCATGGTTCTAAACAGTTTATTGGTTGTTCGTGGTGGAAAATTAATGCATAACATACGATACCCACTTCTCAGGGTAAACCTGAGATTAAATACCTTTTACAGGAAGAAATGTCTGGATAGAGAAGTTTATCGGCTAAACCCTCCAGGCCTCTAGGTACTTCATTAGTATGGAGAACACTTTTTTAGGCCCATGTGACCATAGAACTAGTTTCTTTTATGTGAGGAGTGTGGTACATATTCCAGGTCAGGAATCTTGCATGGAGTAGAGAGTTACCTAAGCCTCAGGTGTGTGCCCACTGAGTCTCTAGGTCTCAACCTGCTTTACCTTACCAAACTTTCTGGCACGGTTTTACTATCTAACACCTCCTAATAGAGTTTGATTCAAATATGGCAAGCTAGCCTCTGGACAAAAAAAAAAAAAAAAAAAAGGCACCTGCCTTTACTTCAACTACAGACAGAATACTTCACAAGCTGTACAAACTGGACACAGGAACGTCAACTGCCAAACATTACAAGGACAAGTTAGGCAAGTCCTTCATAATTCTTGCTTCAGGGAAAAGTCTGTCAGATATTTCGGACCAAAAGGCTAAAGATAGATGCTCCAACATTATAAAAAAATTTGGTGGACTCTCCAGGTAACCAACTATCTCCGTCATTTCTATAGTCTTAGAAGTTGCTTGCTCTACACTTCCTACATCATACTTAGGTAGCATTTATCCCTTCTCAAGTCTCTAATGGAGTTGAAGACTAGATAGTTGCAGTCTCACAATTAGGATTTAAGAAAATGTTTTTCAGTCTATACAAGTCTACACAAGTTATGATAGAAATTGGTTCATGCATAGAACTTTAAACTCACCAAAATAGGACAGATAGTAGAGTACTTTCTCCAAGGTTGTCAAATTCATAAATGTAAATCTTATTATTGTAAGAGAAAGAGCCTTTTATTAGACTAAAGGGAGCAAATGTATGTCTAATGTTCTTGTGCACTCTGTAAAGAGTATCTCCGTGTTATTCAAATGCTAATTTCTGTGCCCCAAATCTGATGGCAAATATCATTTTCAAATTATTCCCTTATCAGCCAGTGACTGAACAGAAAAGAGAATGGTGGTAGACTTCCTCCTAGCCAGGGGAGGAGAGAAGCACAGAGAGGAAGTGGGGCTTCAGCCCTGGGGAGAAAGCCTAGGAAATACCATGAGAAAACACTTGAAGTTCAGAGAGTAAAATCACTGTTAAAATGCAAGTATCATGGGAATTTTTGACTGGAAGTTATCCAGAATAGTTTAGAGAATTAAAATAGAAAAATACTGCTAAGTTATTCTACCCTTAAAACTTATTAAATAAATATAATACAGTCTCAATTTTTGGGAGCTAGCTTGGTTAAGAGGCAAATTGCAACAAACAGTTCTTTTAAAGATAGTAGCAGTTTGTGACTGTTTGGTGTTTATGTTTTTCCTTTAATAGTGTGTAGAGTAAATTTCTATACCAAAGATGCTAAAATGTAGGAACAAACGCTTTGCATAGGTACTAGTTCAACTTTTGCATATTCAATTATTGTGTATATGATATCTTTAGCAATGAGTACTTGCTGTTAGTTTGTGGAGAGAAAGCTATAATAATGGAATACCCTAGTTTATTTGACTGTTCCCCTGGAACATCTTTGGTCAACAACTCAATTAGTTATAACCTAATATCTGTACTGGAAGCCTCATTTAGTCACAAGAGATATCCAATTGGGGTTCTATCTTCACATTATTTGTCAGTTTTATTTAGACAGCTTCATATATAAGTACATATAACATTAAATGGAGCCCTTAGTACCAGTATGAGTTAGGGCTAATTTACATTCACTGTTCTGTAAAATATACCCTAATAAATAAAGACCAATTTATACTCTTGCATATGTATGTATGATCTCAAAGAAAATTCTGTTCTAGCTCATTAAAAGTATACAAGTTTTTCACAGCACAGTTCAGTCTTCTGTCCAGATCTCAATAGTTAAAACCATTCAGAACCAAATTAATGTCTGAGTGTATAAAAGTTAAAATATATCATACACATCCACTAGGACATTTTGCTTTCATTTCTTTCATTTTTTAAAAGTATAGAAAAGGATTCAATCTTGTTTTTCAAGATGCTCTAATAAATTTACTGAAGGTTAAAAACAAATAGTTGAATATCATGACATCACAACAAAGATCAAGTCACATGTAACAATTATAAATACTTTAAAATGAACACTGTTTTAGATTTCAGTGCTACGTTATTCAATTCTAGAAGACATCAGTATAGAGATGCTCTTATGAAAATAAAGGTTGAACTGGAGGATTGATATCCAAATAAGATCCTTTAATTGGAAAACTTAGAGAAAGAGTGTCCCCAACTTCAATACCAAGTCAAGTTCAGTTATGTGCTCCCTCTCTCCTCACACATTTGTTATCTCACTACAAATTTGAAATCCCAGATTGATCTGCAAGTCCCTGCATTATTTCTCATGGGTGAATGCAATTTCCCAGTGCTGCGGAAGAGGTGAGACCTTCAGAAACTCAAAATGGATGCCAGTCCCTGGTAGGAACCTGCTGTTTATTCTGCAAAGAAGTGTAAATTCAACACCTGCCCATTTCAACTTGTCCCCAATCCAAAAGGCTTCTTAACCTGTTTGAATACCTGGCCATCAGATGATGGCACTGTTCTGGAATAACAGGGTCAGGAGGTATGGTTTGTATAGTTGTGCCACAGAGACAAACAGTAAAAGATATTGGTGTTCTCAAATTCCCACTGTATCTCTCTGCTTTGTAGTTTTTTGAGTCAACTGAAGAGCCTGAAACACAGTAGCTCACAACACTACAGACTGCCGTTCTAGCTTCCATGTCTTCCCTGACAGTGGAGCACACATTTGAATCCTGAACCAAAAAGAAACTTTTCTCCCTTAAGTTTTTCCTCTAAGATGTTAGGTCACATGAATAAGAAAGCCAACAGTACATCTTCTAAGTTTTTGCCTCTTTCTTTATAGTATCTGCAATGTATTTTGATATTCTGATCTGCACTTTTAGGAGCAACTACATTGTGCACCACATATTTTGCACTATTGACGGTTTGGCTAAAGTTTCAAATACAAACTCTTGTATATTGTTTATTAGATTCCTTAAGAGATTACTATGAACGAGGGGGACACTCTTTCTCTGGGATTCATTCTTTTTGTTGACTATTTGAAACCAAATAGTTCTTTATAATGCAAATGAATTTAATAAGTTAAAAGATATGAATAAAATATTGAGGGAAGGGAATATAAATTGATGAGTAAGTTAAAATGAAATATAAACATATACTAGAAATGATAATTATAACTGTTTGTAGGTGTATAGTTAGTCCCAGAAATATAATTTTCACTTAGAGAAAAAAGAATGAACAATATTAAGTCATTTGAATACTAAGTTAAGTTGTTAAGAAAAACACATATGCTGCAATAACATACAATAAGATCCAGGTGGATGGATGATTTGAACATTAAAACCTGATATTGTTATCATGATGGCAGGCACCCACAAATCCAGCATTTGGAAGCCTAAGAATTAAGGATGAACCTGGGTTACCTAATGTAATTTGAAAAAAAAAATAAAAATAAGAAAGAAAGAAAAGTATGTGATGTGGGGCAGCTGGAAAGACAGTTCAACATTTAAAATTATTTTCTACTCTTCCAGAGGACCTGGGTTTGAATCTGATCATTCGCATGGTGCTTTATGTGCATTGTTAGCTCCAGTTCTTGGAATCTGACACCTCTTCTGCTACCTTTATGGCTACTAAGCATACATATACTATCCATAGATAATACATTCACTAAAGTATTGTATAGTATAAAGTTTTCAAGTAAATGTAGTGGTTGGAATATTGTGTTCTAGAAAGCCCTTCATTCAAGAATAAAAAAAATCCCAAGCTATTCTTAATAAATATTTTTTTCAAAAACACGGAGTTATATGGGTAGGGAGAGGTCATGGATTTAAATGGAACTGGAGGATAGGTCTGAATGTGATCAAAATAAGCTGTATAAAATTCTTATAGAATTAATAAAATGAGAAAAATTGTAAAATAAAAATGTAAAATCGAATGCTGAATGTTGATGCACTGTTTTTCATACACACACACACACACACACACACACACACAATTTCCCACTCTATGGAGAAAATATTAAGAAATTTTAGCGGGATACATAGAATAAAATGTAGCTAAATTTGCTTTTCTTGTGGATTTATATAGGAAACAAATAAAAATATGTAATAATGAAAGGATAAGATATAATTGATATAACAGTATAGTGATTCCATAGCTTTGATTTCTAACAAAGAGCTCTGAGCACATATTATCTTATCACAAGAAATACCTCCTATTCTAAACAGTGCTTAAATGCTCTTAGAAGAAAATGATCAGAATATCTGTTGCCACAAAACTAAGTGTCATAAATTCCAGTGGAATAAAACAATGACTATATTGTTATAGTTATAGAGACTCTCAGTAAGAATTTGGATTGTGCACAACAGAGATTACTTGTTCCTGCTTTATATTATCTGGTTACATTTCTGAAAACTTTCTAAAGTGGCTAACCTGAAGCTCTATTTCCCATTCATATTATGAGATATTGGAAAGGGATGGCTCAAACAGAAAATCTGAACTAAGTTTGGAGGGATGATCAGAGAATACAAGAATGGGCAATGCCCATGTGTCCTGGGATTTTTAAAGAAATGTGCATGTCTCTGTGGGAAGTATCCAAATAGTAAACCTTTAAAGAGAACCAAGTGGACACTAGCTTTTTCTAATCTAACTTCTGAAGTTGCACCACATTGCTTTCCTCATATTACTCAATTGTCTGAAGCAGTTAAACATCAGCACATATTCAAGAAAAATGAAATTAGGCTGTGTCTTGATGGGACATGTACTTTATTTGAAGAACATGAAAATGAAAGTTATACGTGGGTCATATTTAGAAACTGTCAAGGGAAAAAATTAACTTAAACATACTATGGCATTATCTTAAATTAATATATAGTGTGGGAAGATAATTTGGTTGGTCAAGTATTTACTATAAAAGAATGTGGACTTAAATGATGTTTGCCAGGACCTATAGACAAAGACAGACTTTCTGTTACATACATTCTGTCCAAGGGCTAGGAAGACAAAGACAGTTGGATCCCTTGGCCTTGATGATCACTCAGAAAAGCCAGTCTGTGCAATCTAGGCTCAATGAATGACTCTGTCTCAGAAAATATGGTGGAAAAGGACTGAGAAAGACATCTTACATAAACTTCTGTTCCCCACAGACACATATACATGGTCATACATCAAGGAAATGGGCAGAGCAGTCCCAACACAGACACACACAGGCAAACACACACATTCATGCACTCACACATGCACACACACATACACACTCACACACACACACACACACACACACACACCATGATGTTGTGCTTCTTCTATCTCATTGAACTTGTTCAGAGAAGCAATCTCAAAAGAGTTTACATTTTTGCCAAAAATTTGTAAAACTGAAAAAAATTTACAGTAGATGAATTTGAAAGAACAGTGTGTTTGAAATGAATGAAATATGCCATGAATATAACAACAGTACTTAAAGATGGAAGAGAGATCACAGTAAAAATTGTGAGACCCAAATCATAGCACATGCATATATAAAAATATATAGAATATTCCAAGCCTATTAAAGTTATTGTCAAATTTTAAGAGGAAAATATGGAAGATTAATTTATTAATTTATAATAACCACCACTGGTGTCATGCAGAGGGTTTACATGAAAGTGCAGTGTACAGAAGATTTTATGGGAAATTAGGAGCACCTATTAATGGCAAAAGTTCTGGTTTACAACAGAAGTGAAAAGAAATGTCCAAAGCAGCTCATGAGAGATGATATATCTTGCTGGTGACTTGGAAGTGGCACTGGAGAAAAAGGAGGAATAATGACACCATCACTTTGGAGAAATAATCACTGAGTAATCTGTACCACGATTTGCTGAAGGGCAAAGAGAATGGACAAGGAGGTATTGAGAATTAAATGAAGTAAACATTATTATAAAACATTAAATATCTAATGTATTTTGTAGGCAGCTCCCCATCTTGGGAGAATTATCCAACAAACAAAAATATGACATGATAGTCTTTAGCATGTAGTATACAAGATCCAAAACCTTGGATAATTCACAAGAAAACGTTCTAGAACTCAAGAAAAGAAATAATGTAAAGCTTTGTTCACAGTTAAAAGTTTATTAAATTATCATTACAAGTTCAAAGGGTTAACTTTTATTTCTGAATCGTGTTCCTTTACAACAAGTTAAGAACCTGAAAGAAGAAAAAAGAAAAAGAGAAAAGCATAGGTCCCAAAGAACCTGTATTATTTAAGAGCAGACTGCATCCCTTAAAACACCTGAATTATTAATGTCATCATCAAAGTCGATGTCCAGAGACTATGTTCTGTTGCCACCTCATTTCATTATTTAACTCCACTCAAAGGAATGCTTGCAGCACAGGATGAACAACTGAGTTTCCCTTCCTCCCAGGCTCCATATCTTCCTTTCCTATGATCTCCAGGGTGCTTCTCAGAAGTCTGTTTGAGGTTGAAAGGTCTGTGTCTTTGCTACAGGGTATCTCCAGGTCAGTTATAGGTAGTTGAAAATTCCTCTCTTCCCTTCCTGGGGCTTCTGAGTTGAAATGTTTTTCACGTGCAGAAATTATTAAGATGTTACCTGGCATGTACCATTACAAAAAAATATGTTGCCTAAAAAATAAACGAAGCTCAAAAACCTGTTTTTCTCTGACCAAAGTATGGTGGAAAATGAAAACTAACATCAGCAAACATAACTACCTCAAGAAAAATTAAAAATCAGATGGAATTGGTTTTTAAAAATAAAACGGTCCTGGGTGATCTTATTGCATAGATACATATTTTGATATATTTGACAAAATTGGAAAAAGCACCTTCCATCATGGATACGAGCATGCCAATCTCTGTTTCAATTCTAAATTTGTCTTCTGCTGGGCCTATGATTATAGTCACCTTAATATTTTCTCCATGCTTGTTTACATATACATAAAACTCTTAACACATTAACAAAGATCTTGTTGTTTATACATGTTGTTAACTACTGAAAAATCATTCTAAATAAATTTAATGGGATCATTGCTTTAGAACATGAAATGACAGTAGATACTGGATACTAACTAATGCTGGGTGTGAGTTTTGGTTTAATTAATTAACTAAATTAATGTGCATGGGTGAGTGTGCTTCATGTGTGCCGTGGCGAGCATGTGGAAGTCAATGGACAGCTTTCAAGAGTTGGTCCATGTCATCCATCTCCTTGAGGTGAGATGTATCTTGTGTTATACTTCTCTGTGTACACCCAGCTTTCTAATTTCTGAGAGAATCATTTGTCTGCATGTTTAATGTTACTATAGGAGTGCTAAGATTGCAGACAAACCTGGATTTTTTTAACCTATGTACCAGTAATAAAACACAGGTGGTCTTGCTTACCTAAATAATGTGGTTACCCAATGAGCCTTCTCCTTGGCCCTGATATAAGTTATCTTTCACCTTCTATTCTTATACTTCAATTTAGAATCCACTCAAAAGACTAGAATTCCTTGTACCAGTGCTCAATCTTATAATTTCTTTAGCCTTCACAAACCATGCATTCACTGATTGAAGGCATGCAATCCTTACTATAATAACCATCTTATACATTATTGTATCAAGAAAATTGCGAACAATATTATGAGGGGTAAAATACCATTTTAATTTTGCTTTCATGATTTAAAATTGTAATTCTGTAATCTATTTGCCTATTACAAGGTTTCTGTCGATATGAAAGTTGGAACATGCTCATTCCCAGTGTCCCTTAGGAGATAGAGGTAAGAGGATTGAACACTTTTAGGCCAGCCTGTGCTGCACAGAAAGACAAACCCCACTTAAAAAAAAAAAAAAAACTCAAAAACCAAACACATAAATCTCCATTTCCTTTAAATGCTACGGTGGAATATGTTTTTTAATACACAGATTATAGATAAGTAGATGATGGGTTTATAGAAGATAGATAGACAGATAGATAGACAGACAGACAGACAGACAGACAGACAGATAGATAGATAGATAGATAGATGATAGATGATAGAAAGATAGATACGTATAAGTATACAGTAGTATATACAAATATATATATGCAAACACACAGACATGTGTGTATGAATATGTATATTTTCCCATATAAGTCTTAAAATATGTATTTTTTGACTCATTTGATTTACAAATATAGAGAGAATTTATTCTCTACAAAATGATTGCGGATTAATTATTAAAGTGAGTAATTTGAATGAAAAGAATAATTTTACTAAAATAGTCCTGAAAAGAGAAACAAATTACTTTAATATCTGTGGACATTTGGGTGTGATATTTTTAAATTTAACAAACCTTAGCTTAGTCTGTTTTGAAGTACAATTCTCAGCTGGGCTTGTTTATTTAACTACCTATGGTGACCTGGGTTGGGGTAAGGGTGATAGGTTAACTTGTTTTACAAGACCACAGTCTTGTCCTCTGCCGGTTTTTGTTTGTTTGTTTGTTTTTGTTGTTGTTGTTGATGATGATGATGATGATGATTTTTATTAAAATATATACTTTCATTGGAATTGGCCATTTACATAGTTAATTGCCTTAAAATGTGAAAAATTACTACTTCTGTATGTTGGTCATTAATTTAAACTCTTTTTTTTGTTGGTCTTCAAAAAGCAGGTTCTCTGGTGAAGACAAAACAGAACTAGTATAAGGATATAAACATAAATATTTACAAAACAACATTGGAAGCATTTTTATCTAGTCTACCTAAGGCCTGATAACACTCTGCATATGGTATTTTGACCATGTTAACAGTACATACATGTATTTTATCCCAGGAAGCAGTCTTTAAATCCAATCAAAGTGTGCTTGGTTAGCCCCTAAACAATCAAGACTATATTGTAGTTTGGGCCCATTTGCTTGAGGGATCAGTGTTGGACACACAGAGTTCTCACTATGATAACTTTTCTCCATTATTAAACCTTCTGTTCTATGGACACTAGCTAGTAGGGAGAAACCATTTTGTTAAAGTTCACCTTTAAATATGGTGCAGTCCCTAGAGTGTGATGTATTCAGCAATAAGATCTTAGTTTAGTTCTGGTAGGTGACTAAGATGAAAGGATAGCGTTCTATTGGAACATGATCCAAGAATGGAGCCATGCCACAGGAATTTTGAGTGCCTGTGAGAAAACTTCATGAAAACAAGAGCCTTGTGTCCTCAGTCTCTTCATAAACATGAAATTGTTTTAGGAATGTTCTTTTCTGCCTATCCCAGGTATAGTGGGTAGGAATGAGTTTAATTCAAATTATTCGTTGGGGTTGGCTATTTGTTGTTATTGATATTTATATGCCTCCATATGTGGCTTGTCTTTGTGATTAGATTTTACTCATTAAATTCTTTTTCACTATCAGAATATAAACTTTGGGTGATTTGAATAAGATTGGCTACTGGATGGGCTTTAGTACACTTCAGTTTTGGGCTCCACTCTCCCAGATCTGATTGTCTTTAGAGAGGTAAACAGATTCCATTATTTGGGAACCCTTCAAGAGATAAATGCTAAACATCTCAGAAGTAATTGTTTTGCACTCAGATATTTGCCTTAAAAACTATGGTTTCTTGAGGGTTATATTTTGAAATACATATTTTATACAAATATATATATATTATATATATAATGTATGCAATAACATAGAGAAAGGGCTCATGAATTGAAAATACAGTAATATAGTGAGTTGGGGTATATGTGAGGGTTTGGAATGAGGAAAAGAAAGACAAAATATAGTTCAAATATTATTTCAAAATTGACAAAATTAAATTATACATTTTTATAAAACTATTAAAAAGTAGATTTCTATGTGACATTTTCTTAATCCTAATAATTCATTTTGGTTGTCCCTAACCCCACTCCTCCCTTTCTGCCTTCTTTGCTCACCCATTTTCCATTAAACATTTCCATTTCTACTGTTATCTCATATCTTCTTTTATATTGCATATTTTTTTATTCTTTATCTAAAAGCAACCATGGATCTTGTCTTGATCATTGGCTTCTACAGACAATCACTATAAAACAGCATCTCCTCTACACATTTCTTCTACAGACTAGCATAAATAGATTAAATGTCTTGAGAAAATGTATTCCATGGTAAACATAAGAAGTATGGCTGAAATAGATTGAAGAAACATTGATTACACCATTTTAGTAACAATTATGCATTTTAATTTTCATTTTTATTTCATTTTTTCCTTTTATAGTAACAGAATCCTCGAAATATAAACCAATAAGTGTTTCAAGTGTGTGTGTGTGTGTTGTGTGTACAATATAATGACAAGCCGAATCCCACAGCAGAATGCACAGCAAAACTAATGTCCCCTAATCCTAACAGATTAGACATGGGCTTATTTTTATTGTACCTGGTTGGATTCTTAGTGTGTTCTTCTTGGCTGACATAAGATAGAAACAAGCATTAATCAATTGCGCAAATATTGAATTGAAATATCATCCATTTGTTTTTTCTGCTTATTAGAAATTAGTTCCAAGTTTCTGGTTTTCTGTCAAAATCTTCAGTTGATTATTCTTATACTTCCAGCTAATAATGCATATAATTGTTTATAAAAAGTTTCAATGATCTTAGGAATTTCCTCCTTAGTTACAATAAAAGGGAAAAGTAATCCATGAACAAAACAAACAAGATCATATATGTCAACTTTTGTTCATTTTGAGCTCTATATGCTTGTTTTTCATTGAGATCTGCTGTCTTTTGTTTTTTTCATGTATCTTTATTTAATTGATAACTTGATTATTTTATCTTGGGTGTAAATATTTTTCCATCATGCATTATGTGTTATATTATATAGTTTTTTCTGATAATTTTCAAGTTGCAAATCTATTAAACTTAAAATATATTTATTTGGGAGGACATCGTGGTGACCATCTTAATCTCAACACTTGGTAACAAAAACTGGTTGAGTCTGTGAGTTCAAAGAAATCTTGTTCTACATAATAAATCTAAGGCAAAACTGGGATACATAGTGAGTCCTTGTCTTTTTCTTCTTTCTTTTCTTTTTTTCTTCTTTCTTTTTTTTCTTTCTTTCTTTCCCCTTTTTCTTTTTCTTCTTCTTTTTCTTAGTTTTTCACAATGAAGCAGAAAAATGGGGAATGTAACTTAGGAAGAAATTCAATAAGTTTTATTTTGTGCCTTTATCCCAAAATTCTGACTATATCTTTATGGACAGAATCAAAATAATTTATCAATTGTCTTGGATTCCCTTAGCTCATTAGTACATACAGTTATCCATTAAATTTCATTAACAATTTTATATATTCTTATGTCTAATGTTTTCTCTAGGGTGTAAAATGTCCTTGTTAATTATTTAAAAGATAACAAAGTCGAGAAAAACTTCCATAAAGCAAACATACACTTGCAGAATACAAAAAGACAAAGAAGGCACTGTCCTATAATTAATTAACAATATAACTTTTAATATAAACATGCAAAAGATATACAAGAGAGCTAACAATTTGGAAGTATGTTGAAAGGACAGAAAGTAATGCCAACAATGTTGCATGAAGGTTCCTGTAGGAGTGATTATTTGATATGGAATGTGAAAGACAAAAGGAATTTTCATGGTGGACTTAAATAAACTGCTAGAATTTTTATTTTTCTTTACTTTAATGGTATATTCATATGATTTACTTCAGTTGAGTATTAACTACTTCTTTTTTATAGTCTATTCAATTCATCCTTCTATGGACATTTTAATTAATTGTGCTGGAATTTATTCCATTTTTTAGTTTTTCCTTGCCTGAAAAACTCTTAGGGCTTAGAAATCCCATCTATCTTTTATGGTAGGGGAATTGAACAGATGGCAATATACCACTGATTCTGAGGGTGAAAATTTGGATTTTGAAAAAAAATTATATTTTAAATCAGTGATAAATCTTCCTTAAATCAACGAATGCAAATTTTTTAATTAATTCCAAATTTTTATATAAATGAAATATTTATTAAAATCAAAAGCATTTTTTATTAAGATCTTTGAAGAAAATTTCTAAGATTAACTTTTTTCCTGTTTTGTTTTATTTAAAGACTCCATGAATCCGTTTTTACTTATTTTTTTAAAAATTATATTGCTGTTCTAGCTGAATTTGGTAGTTTTTTTGGTTTTTTTGTTTGTTTGTTGTTTTGTTTTTAATGTAACAGAGATTTTAAAAATTATTTACAATTCAGCCTTGCCCCCCCAATTCCCTCTCCATATTCCTTACCCCCTTCCCCCCCCCCTACCATTCTAAGAGGATGCTACCCCTGCCTCCCCATAAAGGACCCTCAAGTTCTTAGCACTTTCCAATGAGACCAGACCCCGCAGTCATTGCACATTTTTGTTGGGACCTTTTGAGACAGAATCTTATTATGAAAATCCTGAAAACTTCCAAAAGAACTGCTGTTTTTTTTGGGGGGCTTGGATTAAAAAGAGACGAAACAAAATCAGGACCATAAACAAGTTTAAGCAGTGCTTTAATTTTTATTTTTTATATTTTTAATTTTTTATGATTATGTACATGATTTTTTTGGCCCGTCCATGTATGTGTACCGATTTTCAGGGTAACTACAGTGTCACAAGAAGCCTTCGGGTCTGCGAAATATGAGTTATGGATGACGTAACCTATTACTTGGTCCTGGGAATAAACAAGTCCCGCAAAACCAACAAGTGCTCTTAAGCATTTGGCTCTATAAGTCTTGCTTTTATGGGATAAATTTAAAATTTTCCATTCTTTTCCTACGATCTTCACAAAGTGTTTGGGAAAAATCTCTGTTTATCATCAAGAATATAGTCAAAAATTCTAAGGCACTGTTTCAAAAAAATTTTTAAAGATGATCATTATCTTTTTTCTTTTATTTATTTATTTATTTATTTTATTATTTATTTAAATCAAATCGTAATTTTACTTTTCAAACAGGGGATATAAAACAAAAAGGAGATTGTGGGAAGGGGTGACACCAGAGTGTAGGTGTTAGGTGGAGTACAGAAATTTCATTACCAGGGGAAAAACTGGTTAAGGTTCAGGGGAAGGTCACTAATATCTGCTATGATTCACTTGTCCTTATTAATTGGAAATGTTTTCCTAGGCTGCCTATTTACAAGGTCAAAGATTACTCAGGCTGATAAATTTCCACAAAAGCTGCCTGTTTAAATAGCTTATAGCCATCTATTTCGTGTTTTCCCACAGAGACCCAAGACTTTTGTTACCATGTATGTATGTCACACCTATTGCGTTTTTTGGCCTAAGGCCGATTGTAGACCTTCAATGCATAGCGGGGCTGCCCCTTTCACCTCCTCCCTCTCAATATAGAAAGGCATGGTAAATTTTAATTTCCAAGGCAAGGTAAAGGCCTGACCTCCATAATTTGAAGGGGCCCTTGTAATGGATCCAGTCCCCCTTTTTTTATTGTTCCAGTGAGGATGGGGGCCCCATAACCCATCCGATGTTTTTCTCTTCATCAGAGATTCAGTCAATTATCATTACGGTGGGAAGCATGGCAATGCAGACATGGAAGGAAGCAGGAAGACTTGTGTTGGAGAAGGAACTGGCGTTCTAAAAACTTGACCCAAAGGTTGCCGGGAAAAGACTCTCTGCATCAAACCCAGGGGGAGGGTTCATATGCACTGGCAGGGCCTGAACTTTGGGGAGGACCTCAAAGCCTTTTACACGTTAACATTTCCTCCATAAAGGACATCTCTAATAAGTGCCACTTTTAGGGGCCAAACATATTAAAAAACCACAGAAGGAAAACCTATATGAAGAATTTCAAGTCTTTGAAGATAGAAAATTAAAGAAGAATCAGAAAGGGAAAGATCTCCCAGCTCATGGATAGATACGATTAAAGTAATAAAAATCACTGTCCTATCAAAAACAATTTACAGATTGAACACAATTCCCATCAAATTCCAACACAATTCTTTACAGACCTTGAAAGAACATACTCAATTTCATGTAAAAGGTAAAATCCTAGGATAGCTAAACAATATTGTACAATAAAGAACTTCTGAAGGTATCACATCCCGATTTCAAATGGTACTGCAGAATGTATATATAAAAAACTGCATGACTTTGTCTTAAAAACAGACAGGTGATCAGTAAAATTGAATTAAAGACCCAGATATAAATTTGCATACCTATGGACACTCGATTTTGACAAAGAAGCCAAAATTATACAACAGAAAAAGAGAAACTATCTTCAACAAATGGTACTAATCTAATTGCATGTCTGCATGTAGAAAACCAAATAGATACATATCTATCACTCTGATAAATGGATCAAATACCTAACCATAAAAGTAGATATACTAAACCTGACAGATGAGAAAGTGAGGGATAGCTGTCAGGAGCCATAATGAGACAAGCTAATAACTAGCAGGTGATCTTTCTGAGATGGCCTGCTTCAGATTATTATATAATCTGTGGCAGGTTCATTCTTATGAAGCAAGGCCGAAAGAGAATTCATTTTAGGAAAGATTTCTGCTGTTAATATGCTTTTCTTGTTATTATTAAACTTTTATAACAATTAGTAGGCAAAAATCCACCCCTTTGGAGCAGATCTATGAAGATGTACCGTCTAGTAGTGATGCTATATAGACAAATAGATAACTTCTTAAGTCTTAATGATGATTCTAATAAGAATTCCTAAAATTATATCAGTGATTATTAACTTCTTTATAGTGGGACCTGCTATTAAGTCCTTTTCTATAGTCAAAAACTGCAGTGAAACTCTGCTAGTCTCTCAAGTGTCACCAGTTAATTGCTTAGATACTAAAACCTGCCAGAATGGCTAAGATCAAAACAAACAAGTGACAGCTCATGCTGGTGAGGATGTGGCCCAAGGGCAACATTCATCCATTGCTGGTGGGAGTACAAACTTGTACAGCCTTTTTTGGAAATCAGTGTGGTGGTTCCTTAGATAGTTGGGAATCTCTCTACCTTAAGACCCAATATTCTACATGAGTATATATACTCAAAAGGTGGTCCATTCTACCACAAGAACACTTCCTCACCTGTATGCATAGTAGCTTTTATTCATGATAATCAGAAACTGAAAACAATCTAGATGTCCTTCAACTGAAGAATAATAAAAAAAATGTGATGCCATTACCAATGGAATATTACTCAGCTTTAAAAAGAGATCATGAAATTTGCAGGCAAATGATGGGACTAGAAATAAATCATCCTGAGTGAGGTAAATCTAGACCCAAAAGAAACATGGTATGTACTCACTTCTTATAAGTAGATATTAGTGGTTAAGTAAAGGATAATCATGTTAAAATCCAGAGACCAGAGAATTAAGTAAAAAGGAGAGATGAAGAAGAGATGCAAGAATCTGCCTGGGAAGGGGAAATAGAATAGATTTCACAGATGGATTGTTGACATATAGGGATGAAAATAGGAGGAATCAAGCTGAGGGGTTGAGGGGACAGAGTATTAGGAGAGAAAACTGGAATTGGGGAGCATTTCAGGGCAACCTAGAAACCTAAATATCTTGGAAACTCCAAGGAGTTTACTTTAGGTAAAACTCCTAGTAATAGGAAATAATGAGCTATCTTTTGTATCCAGTCAAGTCTTCCAGTAGTGACCTGGGAACACCAGTTCAGCCACAAATCCTTCTACCTTCAATTTGTTCTTCCTACAAGATGCACTGGTGTAATGGTGGTACAGAACTTTTGGAATGGCCAACCAATGACTGTCTAACTTGAGGCCCATGCCAAGAGAGTGAGCCCATGCCTGATGCTGCCTAAGTGATCAGGAACTGGCGGCCTGATAGCCTAGACACCTAGGATAAAACTAAACAAGACTGGCAAGAAGAAAGGAAAACAAAACAAAACAATGAAATGATTCCCAATGATATTCTGCCATACTTATGGATTGGTGCCTAGCTTACTTGTCATTTTGGACTCTTTCCTTCCTACTTCATCTAGACTTGATATGAAGGTTTGTGCCTAGTTTTAATTGTATCTCGTTATATCATGTTCAGTTTATATCCCTGGGATGCCTGCTCTTTTATGAAGGAAAAACAGAGGAGTGAAATGGAATAAGGGGCAGGGACTGGGGAGTGAATGGAGCAGAAACTATAGTTGGATATATTGTATGAGAGAAGAATAAAAAAACACAGAAAAGATCATAGAAAACAATAAAAAATAACTTATCACTTCTTTGTCAGAAATTAAAAAAAATTTCTGTTCCTCAACTACATTTCCTAGCCTTTAATGACCCTATTTTATTCCTATATATATGACCAAAATATTTATATGACAAATCAAACATATTTGTCTTTCTGTACTTGGATTATTTTATTTATCAGTGTTACCCATTTTCATCCATATTATCACAAATGACAGAGTTCATAGTTTTCCACAGCTGACTCCTACTTATTAAGTATATATGTTTCATTTTAAAAATTAGTGTCTTTGTGTGGCTCTGTGCACATACCCACACAAATTTATGCAGGTTTCTGCAGTGAAGACAGCATCTTCTTAACTCACCTGGAACTAGAGTTTACTGCTAGTTGTAAAATGCCCAGAGTGGGTGCTGGGAACAAGACTCTGATCTTCTGGAGATCAGCAGTCAGTCTCTTGCTTTTTGTTGTTGCATGTGGTTCTTATCTAAAAAATCTTTGCCTACCCCAACATCTTCAGGTACTTTTTTTTTCTGTTTTCTTACATCAGTTTCATAGTTTTGTGACATGACTCTAGGTCCTATGGTGTGGTTGTGTTTTGTTTGAGGTTACCTGAGCTTCTGTGGGTTTATATGTCCTTGATTGCATTTAAAAAAAGATATACTGTTCCACAAAAATTTTGTGACCTTTATGTTTTCCTCCTTTCCAGTATCATGCTATCCTTATTAATTAGCTTTGTATCTTTTACAGAGCTGATATAGCTGTTGGTTTGTTTTGATTTCCTCTATTTTGTACAGCTTATTTCAAATTCAGGTCTTTTTTCTTCTGTTGCATCTAATTTTGCGCTTACTGTCATTCTACACATTGAGCATATTGTATATTTTATCTCTAGAATTTGTACTTGGATATTTTATGTCTTTTCTATTACTATATTTTAGGTTCTTTTTTACTTTAGTACATGTATGTTTATAATAACCTCTAAAATTTGTTTTCTGATAATTCCATTATCTCATTCATTTCTAAATATGTCCCTTTTGATTAAATTTTATCCTAGTTATAATTTGTTTCTTATGTTTTTCTGTCCTTTTTTTTAATTAGACATTTGACCTTTTGTTTCTTATACTGTTAAGAATTGAGCATAGACTTTTAAAAATATAAATAATGCCACAGCATGGAGCTTAAATGTCTTACATGTGCTCAACTTATTGAAAACACGGTCCTATGGGAAGATTGTAGAAACATTAAGAAGTGAGGTCTAGTGGTGGTGGAGTCTTCAGGTCATCGAGAGCATGGACTTGAAAGCATTATTGGGATCCCAGCCTCCTCATTTGTTCTCTGGCCAGAAGCTGATCTATAATGAACTCCTGCTGTATTTTGTGTTATTATTGCCTGAAAAACAATGGAAACTGATTGGTCATTGATTGAAGACTCTACATTATTTCCTGTATTTGTTACTTTAAAGGTACACTGACACAAACCCAATGTTCTGCCTCCTCCCACTTTGGATTTACTTCATGTGTTTGGATTTTGCTTAAATGAGTGCCTATGCATTCTGTGCATGCAGTGCTTTCAAAGGCCAGAAGAGGGCATCAGATATCCTGGAGTTGAAGTTGCAGATAGTTGTAAGGCCTATATCGGTGCTTGGATTCAAACCTGGGTCCTTGGGAAGAAAAAAACAGTGCTCTTAAATGTTGAGCCATCTCTTCAGTCCTCCCCACCTTTCATTGTCTTTTTCAAAAACTACACTTATTTATGAAATGTTCTGTTATGTGACATACTTTCCCAGGAGAGAAACATACTCTACTCATCTACAAAAGAAGCACATGATAGACCAAAGTAACAATTACAACCAATGTCCAATTTGATGAATCAGTGAAATTTTTTGTTTGCTTGTTTTTGTTATTTATTTCTATTTATGTTACTAACAGGAATATAATGAGGGTTACCTAGGAACAGGAATGACTCAAAAAAGCACTGCATCATAAAAAGGCTCAGTCACATGAGTGACTACTCACTAAAGCATAGGTGTTCAGGGGGAGTACAGATATCTTTCAGAAAGGGTTTTGGGCTAGGAAGGTTCAGGAGACAGGTCACTATGACTCTGCCTATGATTCACTTGTCCCTAACTAAGTTGGTACTATCCACCAAGGCTACCTATTTACAAGGTCTATGACTACTCAGGCTGATAAATGTCCACAAAAGCTGCCTGTTTACAATAGCTTATAGCCATTTGTTTCAGTGTTTTTCCACAGAGACCCAAGACTTTGTGTTAGCATGTATGTATGTCAGGCCTATTGCTGATTTTAGGCCTATGGCTGATTGTAGGCCTTCAGTGTATAGGCAGGGCTGCCCCTGACACCTCCTCCCTTCTCTAAGTATAGAAGTGCCTTGGCGATTCTAATCTTGCGAAGGTGGGGATAGAGGCCTGACTTCCAATAATTGAAGGGGCCCTTGTAATGGCTCCGGTCCTCTTTCATTTTCCAGTGAGGCATGAGGGCCATACCCATCCCAATGTCTTTTTCCTGGAGAAGGGATACTTTTGACATCAACCCCTATGTAGTCAGGCTTGTCCCTCAGGGAACCCAGAGAGATATTTTTAAACTTTTATTTATATTCCCTTGCAGTGCTTAGCCTCTCAGCCTAAGCAAGAATTCAGATTGCCAGTCAGAGAGGGTTCTGGGTGGTCCCTCTCTGCTTGGTCTAGGGCAGAAATCCCCTCTTTTAGGTTGGGTGGAGTGGGTTCTGGGAACACCCTGGACAGAGTAACAACTGCATCTTGAGTCTCATGGTCCTTCATAGCTACCTTATGATAATGTATCTGAATAGGTTTTGCTACCAAATTATCTATCTGTTGTTTCACAAAGTTAGTCAGCCTATTTAAGGCCCAGGGCAGTATCGCAGATAAAAATGAATCACCTGTGATGTCTGCTGGTAGAAGTCCTAATCCTGATGCTGGCCTCCAGACTTAATACTACTCAGACCTTTGATGGGCCATTGACAAGGACATCAAACAGCTAGAGATTGACATCACTAATCTGAAGAAATCCCTCCTTTTGCTGTCTGAAATGATCTCCAAAAATTTGCAAAGGGCTTTATTGGACTTGATTTACTCTTTTACAATATAAAAGACTGTGTACAGCTCTTGACTGTGTACAGCCCTTAAAGAAGAACGTTGCTTTTACATATACAAGACAGGGATGGTTAAAGAGAGCATGAAAAAGGTCTGAGAAGGCCCTGACAAAAGACAGTGAGAGACAGAAAAAGATGAGAGCTGGTACAAGAATGGACTTTCAACCTGTCCATGGTTATCAACCCTACTTCCTCCCATCTTGGAATCATTAATTGGGTTATTTTTGCTGATTTTCTTTCGGTCCCTGGGCCTTAAATAGGCTGACTAACTTTGTGAAACAACAGATAGATAATTTGGTAGCAAAACCTATTCAGATAAATTATCATAAGTTAGCTATGGAGGACCATGAGACTCATTACCTTTTTGTATTAATGTATTTTATTCAAACATTTAATGTGGTATAAAATAACTATAAAATATCATGGATTTAATAGTATAATGAATCAAGTCCTATGAACATAACTAAGTACTTACTTATTTGTTAGTATTTCATTGGACTTTGAAACATCAGTCAGTACCACTAGTCTTGCATGTATCCACAGCAACTAATGAAAGGGCAGAAGAAAGCCAACTTCTATTCAATGAGGAACTCAATCAGTGATTCTGCTATTGATTTCACCAGCATCTTGTCATGTGGTTTCACATTAAGTGAAGTTATCATTATTAAATCTGTTGATATCTATTTGACATAGATGTTAAATCAATTCAAAATTCATTGTATAATTAGACTGACCTTTGAGGCTTATGTTGATAGCCTGAGTGTTTTAGAAGTCTGTGGAAATACATTTTTGAAAATCAATATGGTGAGGAGTCTCATTTAACTCTCTTATTTGCTAAGTGGAAAGTGGTATTTTTCAGGGATATTTTAAAACCATGGTATTAGAAATATTTCATTAAGCAGTATTTACATTAATTTAGTGGGTAACGGCATCTTGAATCAAGAGATCTGGATGAGCTGAGACCTCAAAGGTCTTTTGATGCCTCCAGCTAGCAAAGGCATTCCATTTCCTGGCTATAAAACTTCACTACAGGAAGACACTCTCCCATAAAAGTAAATATCTTCCCATTGGCTTCCAAATTGAGAGACTAAGACCTCAAAAAGAAATCAGTTTGGAAGAAACTTCCAAAGTTCCTGTTGTTGCTGTCCATTATTAAATGAAATTAAACACTCTTCTTTTGGTTTAACACCTCAAGATAAGTTGGTACTTACACAATTGGGACATGACAAAGAACACTGTAGTTTTAGACTCCAGTGTCCAAGAACGAATCATACAAGTTCAGTTATGGTATTTCACATGAGATCAATCTAAAATAAGCTTTAATTTCATGTACTCTTTTCCTATGGATTTTTTCTTTATGTAACATTGATATAGGTTTTAGCATTGATTTCAATTTTCAGAGAAAATAGAAACTTCTCTGCTTATACTTAGTACTTCCCTGTATTGGTTTTTCTTTCTTTCACCTTTGAAGATATTGCCTGCCCCCAATATATTCTCATGCATGTGCATTAATTCTCATCTATCTGTCTTGAACCAACTCTGTCTAATAATTTTACTACCATAATTACACAAAAGACATCCTCGATGATGTCAGCACTAGCACAGGAATACAGATGATTCAGAAGGTAGGGAGAATAAAAGAATTTATATTCTCCATTTAAGGAACTCTTTTAAAAATAAGAGAAATTTTCAGCATTTTACTTCAAGTTGATAAAGAGTGTCTATGAACATAAATGCTGGTATGTATCAGCTCTCTTAAACTTTGTACAAACAGACCAGAAGCAAAAATAAAAACAAAAATATATTCTTTGAATGATTTAGTTCCTGTACTATTTGTACACTTAACTTCAAAGACCATTTTAGGTCTATATTTTATCGGGATATTTTCAAAAGAAAGATTTGTTCTTATTGGATTAAATCAGAAAATCAAGATAATAACATCATCTACATTCTAAGCAAGAGGCCATTGCTAATTTGCACATGAGGATACAGAGCCATAGAGATTATTCCATTGCTATAAAGAAACATTATTATGTTCCTCTCTTAAGTTTAGGTTTTGATATATCAGTTCTAAAGTATAACAGTGATTTTAACTGTTGTGCACTGACTGCTTAGGAGAATGGACACTTCTATCCTTTCTTAATTGAGAGAAGTAAAAGAGAATAAATTTAAATCTATTTCCAAGGAAATGTTGCATGTTAAAATCTAGTACTTCAGCTCACATTTATATTTGCTAATATTTTTTATTACAGCTTTTATAACTTGGCCTCACGATATACTAATTGTCTTAATCACTTCAACTTCTAGAAACATGAACTGCTTGGCCATCATTAAGCAATATGCCATGACAAACAGTGCCTTTCAGGATGATTACAGGATATTATAATTTCATAATAAACTCCAGTGATGTTCTATCTTCATTATACACATTAATAGATTATATACACATTTAATTATCTGCTACATTGATATTCCCATAACTTTTATGCAGTTCTGCTTGAATAGTATCAGCACTCAAACATAAATTCACTAATAGGGCAGAGCATTCAAGTGATTCGGTGCTGCCTGTTAGGATTAAAACTACCCCCATTGGCTTCTGTGATACTTCACAGCTACATAAGTGTAGATTTATGATTATCTAAAAGCACTATGAAGACACACATGTTTACACATAATAAAAACACATATTGTTTTATGCTTCAGCAGTATAAAGGCTATTTATGTATGGATAAATAATCATATATAAGTAACAAATGGTTCTTTTTTTATTGGATATTTTTATTTATTTACATTTCAAATGTTACCCCCTTTCCTGGTTTCCCCTCAGGAAAACCCCATTCCCTCCCCCTTCTGCTGCTTTTATGAGGGTGCTCTATCACCCACCCACTCCCTGAGTCCTTACTTCCTCAATACATACACACATGCACAGTGATGGAGGAGGGGTGAAGAAGAAAGAGGCAAATTATTGTTTTGCAGGTTACTTATTTCCAGGGCATTTTTTTCTTTTCTGTACTTTCTCTTTAAACATGGGTAAATTAAATTACATCAAGCCTTCTTTCCTTTATTTACCAATTAGTATTGCTAACAATTTTGTCTCATACTTAGCTGGTGTAAGAGATTATATATGTTTATTCAACTTTTTTCTATTTATATCAACATTGTATTTAGCGATTGCTTATTTCTTATAAATTGAAGGGCTCATATTTTCTTGTATCTCATAAATGGGATACCCCATCTTTTGATAACATAGATTAAAATGTAAGACTAAAACTGATTTCAGAAACAAGACTGTCTCTTAGAAGTCTCTCTGAGGTCATTATCCAAAGGGTGAAACCCAATATTCTGTTTCACATTAATTATATAAGTTTATATACCACATGTAATTTATGTTATTTACAATTATTTTTCTTGAATGAACACTATTTTTAAAATGCTAAGTAAGATATTCAAATTATTTTAATCAAATAGAATATTAAATAAATGATTCTTGACATATTAATCTCTGATACATTCAGATTTGATATACATTGTAAGCCTTTGGATTTTTGTCCCCATCTACTTCTGAAGCCATGTGAATAAACTACTTTTTCTTTTCTTCTTTTTTTTTTTCAATTATTTTATTTATTTACATCCCAAATGTTGCTACCCTTCCTGGTTCTCCCTCTCAGAGTTCTTCACACCATACCCCTGCACTTTGCATCTGAGAGGTTGTTCACTCTCCCTCCTCTATGCCCCTCCTACATATCCCCCAAGTCACTGACCCACCCCCATCTAACCCCCTCCCTGCATCTCCCTTTCCTGGGGCAACAATCTCTACAGGATTAGCTAATTCGAATTCTCTCCCACTGACTCCAGACAATGCTGTCTTCTGCTACACATGTGCCTGGGGCTATGGACAAGCTTATGTAAGCTCTTTGGTTGGTGGCTTAGTCTCTGGGACATCCAGGTGTGCGGGAGAGTTGACACTGTTTGTCTTCCTATGGAGTTACCATCACCTTCAGCTCCTTCAATCCTTTCCTAACTCTTCCTAACCTCAGTTCAATAGTTGGCTGTAAGTATTTGCATCTGTCTCAGTCAGCTGCTGATGGAGCTTTCAGAGGATAGTCATGCTAGGTTCCTGTCTGCAAGTCAATGTGGCATTAGTAATACTGTCAGCGTTTAGTGGTGCACATAGGATAGATCCCAAGTGGGTTGGTGGCCTTTTCTTTAGTCTCTGCTCCATTTTGTCCCTGAATTTCTTTCAGACAGGAACAATTCTGGGTCAAAATTTTGAAAGTAGATTGGTGACACCATCCCTCCTCTGGGGTCCCTGCCTATCTACTGGACATGGTTTCTTCAGGTTTCATCTCCCCACAGTTAGGCATTTCAGCTAAGGTTATCTATATTGAGTCCTGGAACTTCTCAAATCCCAAATCTCTTAGACATTCTAGAGGTCTCTCCTTCCCCTAGTTCCCTCCATTCATTCCCCTGGCCTCTGGGCTTCTCTTCTGTCTCCCTCCACACCTGATTCTGTCCCCTTTTTCCCTCCCCCTCCTTTCTCCCACACAGGTCCCTTCTTCCCTGTGCCTCTTGTGATTATTTTTCCCTTTTCTAAGTGGGATTGAAACATTCTTACTTGGGCCTTCCTTCTTGTTACAGTCTGCAGGTAGTATCATGGGTATTCTGTACTTTTGGGCAAGTATCCACTTATCAGTAAGTAGTGATTCATTTTCTTCCCAGTCTGGGTTACCTCAAATAGCACTTTATTGGTAAAGAGACAGAACAGGTCAATCATTAGAATAGAATGAAGAGCCAGAAATAAACCCACAAACCTATGGACACTGATTTTGACAAAGAAGCCAAAACCATACAGTGGAAGAATCAAAGAAAGAAAAGAGAGAGAGAGAGAGAGAGAGAGAGAGAGAGAGAGAGAGAGAGAAGAAAGAAAGGAAGGAAGGAAGGAAGGAAGGAAGGAAGGAAGGAAGGAAGGAAGGAAGGAAGCATCTTCAACAAATGATGCTGTTTAGTTGGACTCTGCATGTAGAAGAATGTAAATTGATCATATTTATCATTTTGTACAAAGTTCAAGTCCAAGTGGATCAAGGACTCAACATAAAACCAAATACACTGAATCAAGTAGAAAGTAAGTGGGAAACAGCCTGAACACATTGGCATTGGGAAAAATTTCTGAACAGACCAGTGGCTCTAAGATCAACAATTGACAAATGGGACCCCAAGAAACTGAAAAGCTTCTGTAAAGCAAAGAACACTGTCAACAGGACAAAACAGCAACCTACAGACTGGGAAAAAATGATCTTCATTAACACTACATCTGATAGAGGGCTAATATTAAAAGATATAAAGAACTCAAGAAGTTAGACTCCATAAACCTAAATAACTCAGTTAACAAATGTGGTACAGACCTAAACAGAATTATCAACAAAGAAATCTCAAATGGCCAAGAAGCACTTAATGAATGTCCAATATCCTTAGTCATCAGTGAAAAGCAAATAAAAATGACTCTGAGTTTACACCAATCAGAATGGCTAAATTTAAAAACTCAAATAACAGCATAAGCTGGTGAGGATTGGAGAAGGAAGAGCACTCCTCCATTGCTACTGGAATTGCAAACTGGTATTTCCCCTCTGGAAATCAATCTGTTAGTTCTTCAGAAAATTGGAAATAGCTGTACTTGAAGATCTAGCTATACTGCTCCTGGGTATATACTCCTCCATACCACAAGGACACATACTCCACTATGTTCAGAGCAGCCTTAAACATAATAATCAGAAGCTGGAAACAACTCAGATGTCCCTCAACCAAGGAATGTATACAGAAAATGTGGTTCCTTTACACAAAGGTAAAATATTCAGTTATTAAAAACAAGGACATCATGAATTTTGCAGGCATTGTGTGAATAAAGTATTTAATGGTAATACAACATTAATGCTGCAAACTTCTTCCACAGATAAATTCTTTTATACAGAAGTCTTTTTGATACAATGACTATCCAGTCAGAAGTTAAGTTATCATCTGTTTTAAGTGGTATCTGTTCTATGAAGTATGTGTTACATTCAGGCTATTGTGCATTTTTAATTAAAAATTATTCTCAAATTTTATGATATCCCTGGGGTAATATAAAACAAGGCTTTGTAATCACCAAGACAGACATCTTACCATATGGTTTTAGATGGTAATTTGCCTTTGCAGGAGTTTGCCTTTAAATATACATTTGTCAAATATGCTGAAATAACACTGAATTTTCCTGGGTTTAGAGAAAGTATAAAGAAGTTAATTTAACACTTTTAATATATTTTATCTTTTTTTTAAAATAACCCTGAATCCCAATTAATGGAATGCTCTAGAGGGCACTTTAGTGCAGGTATACCTTAGTTGTAAATGCATTACAACTTTATTTTCTTCCCAGAAAATAGACTCTAGATCCATTTCAATCCTTATAAATTATAAACGTCCACTCTCCCTGGCTGAGGTTTTAACTGCACCGAGGCAGAGTTCTTGGCTTGTCAGGTATTAATAATGGCTCTGCCTGTCTGCCCTTCAGCTGAGACATCAAACTGAGGTCTCATTGTATTGCCTCTGGTTGCTGCTGAGGGGAATTAAAAAAAAAATCTCACCATGTTTTTCTTCAAAGGAACAGGACAACCTCAGACTCTTGTCCTTCATTTTCAAAAGATGTGCATAGGAGCTGAGGTAAGTTCAACTTCATAGCTGAAGATGCCAATTTGGCTTTTATAGGCAGTGGAATCCCTAGGGTGATTTTAAAATTTGACTTAGAACATTAGTAAATGATAAAACCTGCTGTAATCTCATTAAATTCTTCTTCCTGTTCTATCAGGGAAACAAGCATATCTATGATACAAAGAAAAATAACTTCTGCTACACTTGTTTTAATTATCCCAAAAGTTGCCATTTCAAGAAGTTGTTAACTAGGTAAAATCATCCACGAGATTGTAGAAGTTCCATTAAAGAGAAAATGGGTGTATGGTTAACATTCCATGAGAACTCTGAAACTTTAAAAAGCAGGTAAAATGGTTTGAGACAAGCAAGCATGGCTTCTTTGTTTCAAGTTCAAGACTATTATTTGTATACTACTCAAATCATGCCTATTATTTTTCTAAAGTTTTAATTAAAAAATAATTCCAATATAAATGCCAATGCAATACACATACCTGAAAAATTAGAAAATATATATTTTCACCATTAGGACAGAAAGTAAATGATTCCCCTTAGCTAAAGTACTGGAAAGGGCATTAAATTGGCATAGACACAAAATTTTAGGAAGAATTAGTTAAAGAGAATGATTGTATATACAATGATCAGAGCAATGTATTATATTCTTGAAAATATTTACTAAAATTTTTTTATTAATCAATCCATTTGCTTACATCTCAATTGATATCCCACTTCCCAGTCACCCTTCCACTAATCCCCCATCCCATAATATCCCACTTCCAGGTTACCCATCCAACATCCCCCATCCCATACCTGTCCTCCCCTTTGTCTGTAAGAGGTGCTCCCCCACCCACCCACACTCTCCTGCCCCACCACTCCAGCATCCCCCTATGCTGGGGAAACAAACCTCCTCAGGACCAAGGGCCTCCCCTCTCATTGCTATCAGTAAGGCCATCCTCTGCTACATATGTATCTTGAGCATGGATCACTCTTTGTACACTCTTTGGTTGGTGGTCTAGACTCTGGGAAAACTGGGTGATCAAGCCAGACTATGTTGTTCTTCCAATGGGAAACATGCATGGTATGTACTCACTAATAAGTGGATATGAGCTAGAGTTCTTGACTTGCCAGGATTTTATAGTGGCTCTGCCTGTTTGCTCTTCAACTGGGACATTAAACTGATGTCTCATTCTATTGTCTGTGATTGCAACATTATGTATGTGTTTTCATTACAAAAGATAGTATGTGCAGTATGGGTATGACAATTGTCTCATTCTAATATTGTAAAATGTATGCATAGATCAACACATGTTGTGGATCATAACCCTATACTATACAAATTTTGTCAATGTAAAAAGGGGAAGTAATTTTCAAAATTAGAATAAAGGAGCAATAACTAGAATAGCTTACAAACATGCTTACTTTGATTAAATGAAGAAAATCATCCTCTTCTAGAATATAAATTTATTACAATTTCTTAAATTGACTACTATAAGTGAAAAAACTGGATGTTCTCACACAGTTTTACGAAATGAACCAGAAAAAATTAAAGTGATTAACAATGGCCTTTCTTTCTGCGTGTTAATATGAGTGGTAAATACCACTAGAGCAGATTCTGTTGGTTTCCTTCTATTCTCCCAGGCACCAAACATCATACCTGTTGTCTGAAATGCATACTAAAGGGCTGTTAGATGTACTCAAACATGAATGAAAGAGATTTAGAGCTTATATTTTTTAAAGAGTACTTTTTCAAATACAACTCTAAAGACAGATTCATAAAATCAAAGAATGACAGATTTCTTCAAACACTTTTATCCAAGGGAAGATGCTACATTGTTTTTTGCTATCTCAGGAGAAAGCTCTACAGCTACCTCAGTAGTTGTCGACCACCTCCTTTGGGCATCTACAATAAAATGAGATAACTTTTCAATCATTTGGATCAAATAATATGCCACACTTTATATTTCCTCCTAGTAAAAATAAGAAATACTAGATATTTTTTCAAGTTTATAGAACAGTATATTTCAGTGACTGCTGAAGAAAGAATGGGATTTTTTTTTTTAATCCCTCTCTCTCTCTGTGGCTTTTCAAAGAGACAACCAGTCTAAATTCATGATTTCTGATTACTAGGTTAAATTCTATCGTGTCACTCCTGTGCAATAAATAAGTTTGATGTGATTTGCATAAATGAGTGTATTAGAATCACAAAAGTCAAGATATTCTGGATGGAAGCAAAGATATACAAGGTATATCAAGAGAAAGTATTCAGTCAATAACCAGGTGAAATTAAAAGGTATCAATGTCTCTAGATTTTTCTAGAATGGTGCTCTTCTTGACTTGGAATTCATGAAATGGACTGAATTATTCCAGCCTCTGACATTTTAAACCATATAATCAAATTTCAATTGTATGGTATCTGCTTTTCTAAGAATCAAACTAGTGATGCTAAGTTGAAAAACCATTTTTTTTTCAAAAAATTTTAATGATTTTCTCCAGGAGATGGGGTGGGAATAAAAAGAAAAAGAAAAAACTATGAGGGCCTTCTATGTGACACTGGACCTCAACATTCACCATTGCAAGGTTAACTTCAACAAACAAGTAGATATTTCCAAGGTTCTTTTTAAAATTATCAGTGTGGCAGTCAAGGTGTGAGACTGAATACAATCCTGTAAAGAATAAAGTTATAAGAAGATAGGGAGCTTTCTGTGCAAACTCATTGTAAGGACACTTACTATGGCAAAATAATTGTGCTGTAAATATTTCATGCTGAGTTACGTTTTCCCAATATATGATCTCCTATGTGGAAATAAATTAGGAACTTTAAGAAGCTGCATGAATATTTTCAAGCTACTAGCAGAAAAAAAATGTATTAATGGAGCCTAAACTGTCTGAACAATGAATAATTTCTACAAAAATATTGAATTTAGAGCAACAATATAAAAAATTCAAGAGAAAGTAGTCAGTCAATAACAAGGTGAAATGTAAAAGGTATCAAATATGTTTATTAATGGTAACATAGAAAGAGCCCCTCCATAGTCAAATGTATTAGTAAACTGATCAAACACCCCATCATAGAACTGGGAAATATCACGAAAATGCTGCTTTACACAGGTTATAAATAAATACAATAATATAAGTATAACATGAATAATTAGAAAAATCTTAAGTTAAATACAATTATGAAAGTCATGAAGGCACCAAGTTATTTAATAAGATAATAAGGATAATTATTTTTCAGATGGCCATTGTTTTAAGGGATGACATAATATTGTTTGTCTGTTTTTCGCATTTAGTGTGAAATGTCATAAGAATCTTGGATGAAATAGAAATCGGATACTACATTACAATACATGTATAACTTATGTAACTCATTTTAAAAATTAAATGAAGCTTTTTTATTATTACTATTATTTTTTTAAAGTCTAGTTGTTACCCTTTACTGGTCTTCTCTCCCACAATTCCTCATATCATTCCTCCTTCCCTGTCTTCAAGAGGAAGTCTCCCCACAGCCGCCAGGCCTTCTCACTTCCTGGGGCTTCAAATATCTCAAAGGTTAAACACATCTTTTCTCACTGAGGCAAGACCAGGCAATTCTCTGCTCTATGTTTGTCGGGGTTCTTATACTTGCTAGGATGTATATACTATATACAGGTGTGTATACTGTGGGGATGGTGGCTCAGTGTCTGACCGATATCAGGGGTCCAGGTTCATTGAATGTACTGGGCTTCCTATGGTTCACCTTCCTTAGTTTCTTCCAGCCTTTCCCTAATTGAATCATAGGGGTCCTCAACTTCAGTTCATTTGTTGGGTCTAAGTATATGCATCTGTCTCAGTCAGGTGCTTGTTGGGCCTCTTGGAAGACAGCCATTCTAGGCTCCTGTCTGTAAGCAACAAATAAAGAAGAGTTATACTCCAAACTCCCTCATGAACATTGATGTAAAATATTCAATAAAATATTTACAAACAGAATCTGAGAACACATAAAAAATCATCTTCTATGATCAAGAGGGTTCATCTCCAAGATCCAAGGATGATTCAACATATGAAAAATCTGTAACTGTAATTTACCATATAAACAAACTTAAAAAAACCACAGATCATCTCATTAGATGCTGAAAACATTTGACAAAAATCCAACAAACCGTTCCTAATAAAAGTCTTGGAGAAACCATGGATACAAGAAACCTAACTGCACATAATGAGGACAATATATATATGGCAAGCCTATAGCTAATATCAAATTAAATGAAGAGATATTCAAAGCAAGTCTATAAAACCAAGAACATTACAGGCTCTCCACTCTTTCAACATCTATCCAGCATAGTATTTGAAGTTCTATGGGAGCAATAAGACAACTGAAAGAGATCAAGAAAATATGAATTAGAAAGTAATAAGTCAAAGTATTTCTACTCAGAGATGATATGATATTATACAAAAGCAAATTCAAAATTTCTACCAGAGAATGCTTCTGAATAGAAGATTAATTTTAAAAAATAATTAGTACTCTCCTAGATACATGAGATAAATGAACTGAGACACAGAAAAGAAATCAGAGGAAAACATTTTTTAAAATAGGCACAAGTAATATAAAATATCTTGGGGCAACTTTAATCAAACAAGTGAAAGAACTGTGGGACAAGAATTTCAAGTTTTTGAAGAAAGAAATTTAAGAAGATAACAGAAGATGAAAATTCTCCCATGCTCATGGATCAATAGAATTAACATAGTAAAAATGGCCATCTTATCGAAAGTGATCTACAGATTCTGTGCAATCTCCATCCAAATTGTGATACAAGTTTTTACAGATCTTGAAAGAGCAATACTCAAATTCATATGAAAAAAGAACAAAAACCAACCAAACAAACAAAACTCCATAATAGTTGAAACAATCCTGTACAATAAAAGATCATCTGGGTATGTCAGACTCTTGCAGACTTCTAAGGAGACAGCTATATCAGGCTCCTGTCAGCGTGTACATCCTGACATCCACATCAACCTCTACCTTTGGTGACTGCACATAGGATGGATATCCAGGTGGAATGGTCTGTAGACGGTCCCTCCTTCAGGTTTTTATCCTGCACTGTGTCTCCATATTTGCTCCCTTGAGTATTTTGTTACTCCTTCTAAGAAGGACTGAAGCCCACCCCCCACTTGGTCATCATTCTTCATGAGCTTTATGTGGTCTGTGAGTTGAATCTTGGGTATTTCAGGCTTCTGGGCTAAAATCCAATAATCAGTGAGTGAATACCATGTATGTTCTTTTGTGATTGGGTTACTTCACTCAGGATGATATTTTCTAGTTCCATCCATTTATATAAGAATTTATCGAATTCATTGTTTTTAATAGCTGAGTAATATTCCATTGTATAAATGTACCACATTTTTTGTACATGCTGACAGGAGCCTGATATAGCTGTCTCCTTAGAAGTCTGCAAGAGTCTGACATACTCTGAGGCAGATGCTCACAGCTAACCATTAAACTGATCATGGGGTTCCCAATGGAGAAGATAGAGTGAAGGATGAAGGAGTTGAGAGGATTCGCGACACCATGAGGAAAGCAACAACACCAACCAATTGAGCCCCAGGATCTAAACCACCAGCCTGGGAGCGCTTAGGGAGGGACCCATGGCTCCAGCTATATATGCAAGGGAGCTATATATAAGTGGGAGAAGAGATCCTTGGTCCCATGAAGGCTGGACGTCGGGGGTGGGGTGGGATATTCGAGGGTGGGGAGCTGAGGTACGGGGGAAGGTGGGTGAGGGTACACCAACGTGGAGGCAGGAGGGGGGGGAAGGGATAGTGAGTTCCTGGGAGGGAGGGGGAGAAATGGGGTAAGGAGAGAACATCTGAAATGTAAATAAAATTTCCAGTAAAAAAAAAAGTGAAAATAACAACAACAACAAAAAAGATCATCTGGAAGTATTACTATCCATGATTTGAAGCTATACTGCAAAGCTATAGGAATAACAACCACATGGTAGTGGCACAAAAATAAACAGGTTGAAAATCAAATTGTTTAAAAAACCCAGACATAAATCCACATACTTATGGACACCTGAGTTTTGATTTTGAACTTAACAATAAACCGTATACACTCAACTTGATAGCAGAGGAAGCCTTGAACACTTTTGCAAAGGAGACAATTTTCTGAACAGAACATAAATTACATAGGCACTAAATCAACAGTCAGTAAATGGGATATTATGAAACTGAAAATCTTCTATAAGGTAAAAGGCATCATCAATAGGACAAAAAAGTAGCCTACAAAATTTGAGAAGACTCTCAATAAATAACTTCACATATAATATAGGGCTAATTTCCAAAATAAATAAAAAGTTAAGAAATTAAGCAACTACCCAAGTAATAGGATTAATAATGGGATACAGATCTAACCAAAATATTTTCCACAGATGAATCTCAAATGTCAAAGAAGCCCTTAAAGAAATGTACAGCATCCTGAAGTAGCACAAATTTTAAAATCTAAATGACTCTGAGATTCCATCTTAATCCTATCAGAATGGCTAAGTTCAAAAACACAAGTGACAACTCATGCTAGAAAGGATGTGGAGATGTGGAGCAAGGGAAACACTCTTCCTTTGCTGGTGAGAGTGCAAATTCATATAGCCATATGCAAACCAATGTGGTGATTTCTCAGAAAATTGGGATCAAACTACTTCAGGGCTCAGCTATACAGCTCCACAGCTTATAACCGAAGGAGGCTTTATCCTGCTACTTGCCCAACTATTTTCATGGCAACTTTATTCATAATAGCCAGAAATTAGAAGCAACCTAGATATCTATAATTTAAAGAATGGATAAAGAAAATGGTGGTACATTTGCACAATGGAGTGCTACTCAGTTGTTAAAAAATAACATCATGAAATTTTGAAGATCAGGAAAATGAATGGAACTAGAAAAGATCATTGTGAGTGGGGTAACTTAGACACTGAAAGACAAGCATAGTATGTACTCACTTATATATGAATATTAGTGGTAAAGTAAAGGATAATCCTACTGTAATCCAGTAAGAGAAACTAAGTTAACAAGGATGTCTCAAGGAGGAAACATTAATCTCTCTAGGAAGGAGAAATAGAATAGTGTAGTGTAGGAGTAGAGAGTAGAGTAGATAGTAGAGTAGACTAGACCAGACCAGACCAGACCAACCAGACCAGACCGGACCAGATCAGACTAGACTAGTCTAGAAAGGAACAGAGCAGAGCAGAGCAGAGCAGAACAGAACAGGACTGGGACAGGTAGGGACACAAAGAGGAAGGATCAGATTGCGGAAGGATGAAGGAGAATGAATTAGAGGGCATCTCAGAGACAAGCTAGAAACTTGGTGCAATGGAAACTCTGCACGATCTATAATAGTGACCTCAGATTTGGCCCACAATTCGTCCTGCCTACAAGGTATAAAGGTGGTGAAGAAATTGTGGGAGTGGCTAATCAATGGCTTGTCTAAGTTGAGACCTATGCCACTAGAAGGAGCCCACACCTGACACTGCCTGGAGTGCCAGGAATCAGAGGCTCGATTACTCAGTGACCTAGAATAAAATCAAACACCAAAAAGTAAATGAAATAATTCCTGATGATATTCTGCCTTACTTGTAGAAGCAGTCTAGCATAATTGTCATCAGAGAGGCTTCATCTAGAAACTGATGGTAAACAAATGCAGAAACCCATATACAAACATTAGGTGGAGCACAGACTATGCTGCAGAAGATGAAGAGGAAAGAAACAACAGGGTAAAGGACACCATAAACAAACCCACAGAATTAACCTGTGCTCATAAAGGCTCAAAGACTGAACAGACAATCAGAGTGTCTTCATAGATCTCATATAGGCCCTCTGCATATAGGTTATAGTTGTGTATGTAGATTGATTTTGTGGGACTCCGAACAGTGGGAATGGGTGTGGGAGCTGTCTCTGACTCTTTTGATTGCTTTTGGGACTCTTTTCCTCCTACTGGATTGCTTCATCCAGCCTTACTACAAGGGGAGGTGCCTACTCTTATTGCAACTTGCTATGTCCTTTTTGGTTGATATCTCCCTCGGAGGCCTGCTCTTTTCGGAATGGAAAGGAAGAGAAGGAGATGAGATGCAGGCTGAGGAAATGGCATAAAAGGAGGAAGGAGAAATATATGAGAGAAGAATATATTTTCAAAAATTAACACAAAATGAAAGGAAGAAGCTTATGGTGCACTAGTATTTATACATTGATACTGTAATAACAATTATTGCAGGAGGGAGAGATTGTTCTTCAGTGCTGTAGCTATTGGTAGTGTATACATGTACCTGTTAACAAACTTTTAAACGTACTCCTGTAAAACCTAATGAAATTCATTCACATACATGCATACACATGCACACAAACACACATACACAGAGGCATGCATTCATATAAATAAATAAATGAATATTGAATTAGAAGGAAAGTTAGTTGGAGAGAAGTAAAGAGAATGAGAGGTAAGAGGATAATAAGATGACTATGCTTGAAATATACTATATATATGTATAAGGTGTCATGGTTAAACTTGTTTTGTATAATTAATACATACTAATTGAAAAATAAATAGACCAAATTGTTTATGGAGAAATCAGTGTTATTATGGCATTTTGCTCTACCTCAGCCTGTAATCCTGGCATCACACACCTACCTCACAGCATGACACACCTACCTCACAGCATCACACACCTACCTCACGGCACACAACGAAGGAACAAAGTAGCAAATGGAATGTTAGAAGGAGTAAAGATTTGTTCAACAGGTTTGTCTCATGGTAGATTTACAAACGAATGCACTCCATGTCACCTTTCAATTATGCTTCTTCATTTGATCAATTTTCTGTTCTCTTATTATTCATAAAGCTTTATTCCCCACGAGGAGGTGGTAGAAACTGTTTTAATATCTATAACTAGAAATATAATAAGATGAGGTAAGATTTGTATGCATTATCTGGCTTTGAAAATACTCTCATTTACTTGAATCATTTTTCTTCACTTGAAAAGTGACAGTTATTATACATGTTCAGAGATAGTACAGGAAGCTGTTGCATCCTTTATATAAAACTGTTTTGTAGACATAAGTTGCTCCTTCTCTGAAGAGAGTAATATAAGAACCAGCTCCTTCTAACATGATTATAAGAAGAAAAACAAAAACACACACACACACACAAATAAACAAAACAAAACAACAATCCTTAAACCATTTAAAAAGTAGAATACTTTTTTTTAACTTCTTTTTTTTTTATTATTGTAAAATTTTTTATTTTTTACATTTCAGATGTTCTCTCCTTACCCCATTTCCCCCAATCCCTCCCAGTAACTCACTATCCTTCCCCCCTCTTCCCGCCTCCATGTTGGTGTACCCCCACCCACCCTCCCCTGTACCTCACCTCCCCACCCTCGAGTATCGCCCCCCCACGACGACCAGCCTTCATGGGTCAAAGGATCTCTTCTCCCACTTATATATAGCTCCCTTGCCTATATAGCTGGAGCCTTGAGTCCCTCCCTAAGCACTCCCAGGCTGGTGGCTTAGACCCTGGGGACTCTGGTTGGTTGGGATTGTTGCTTTCCTCATGGTGTCGCGAATCCTCTCAACTCCTTCAGCCTTCACTCTATCTTCTCCATTGGGAACTCCATGCTCAGTTTAATGGTTAGCTGTGAGCATTGCCTCTGAGTATGTCAGACTCTTGCAGACCTCTAAGGAGACAGCTATATCAGGCTCCTGTCAGCGTGTACATCCTGCCATCCACATCAACCTCTACCTTTGGTGACTGCACATAGGATGGATATCTAGGTGGAATAGTCTGTAGACGGTCCCTCCTTCAGTTTCTGTCCTGCACTGTGTCTCCATATTTGCACCCTTGAGTATTTTGTTACTCCTTCTAAGAAGGACTGAAGGCTCCCCTATTTGGTCATCATTCTTCATGAGCTTTATGTGGTCTGTGAGTTGAATCTTGGGTATTTCAGGCTTCTGGGCTAAAATCCAATAATCAGTGAGTGAATACCATGTATGTTCTTTTGTGATTGGGTTACTTCACTCAGGATGATATTTTCTAGTTCCATCCATTTATATATGAATTTAACTTCTTGATCTTATCACAGTGAAGGAAAGCTATAAGTCTCAGTGCTAGTCACTGAAGACAGCAGAATTTGGTCAAAGCATGGGAAGCCTTGGCTGAAAAAAGAGGAACATAGGAGAAGGTGTGTCCCTGAACCCATCACTGCAGGGATGACATTGCAACACATAGAAATGTCATCTCTTCAACTCTGTAAGTGTTCTGAATCTCTGACATATCAATAAATACACGTACAGTTATTCATTTTGGATAATCTGAGTGATTTTTGAAGTATCAACTCTCTGTTGTCATATGTCATAATGATTGTACTAAAATGTTCTTTCCACACTGATTTTCAAATGTCTTATTTTATTTGTATATGCATATTTGAGGATAAAAATTTTCATACTCACAGCCATTATATAAACATTTAAGAAATTTTAAAAAGAAAAGTTTCAGAGTTTACTTTTCACTGGTGGCAGATTTCTCAATAAACTCCTTTACTTAAAAGAAAACACCACTCCTGGGAATATACACAAAAGACACGTCAATATATAACGAGGAAATGTGCTCCACTATGTTCATAGCAGCCTATTTATAATAGCCAGAAGCTGAAAACAACTAGATGTTCCTCAACAGAAGAATAATACAGAAAATTGTGATATATTTACACAATGGAATATTACTGGACTATTAAAAATGGTGACTTCACAAACTTTGTAGGCAAATAGATGGACTTAGGAAATATTATCTTGAGTGAGGTAACCCAGACCCAAAAGACATGAATGGTATGTACTTACTGATAAGTAGATATTAGACCAAAAGTTCAGAATACCCATGATACAACTGACAGACCATATGAAGCATAACAGGAAGGAAGGCCAAAGTGTGGATGATTCAACCTCACAAGGGCAAACCTTAATAACAATGGAAGGCAGAGGGAGGGAGGCACCTTGGTAGAAGGGAGAGTGAGGATAAAAAAGGAGGGCAGGACCAGGTGTGGGTAGACACAGGAGAGAAGTCCGAGGCCATGAGAACTAATAGAAACAAGTAGCAGTGGGGGATGGGGAACTTGGGAAACAACTAGAGTGCCCCAGACAACAGAGGTGTGAGAGGTTCCCAGGACCCAAAGGGGATGACATTAGCTAAAATATCCAACAGCAGGGAGATCGACCCTGAAGAGACCTCTTCCAGTAGATAGACATGACCCCCAGTGGAGAGGTGTGACCACCCATCCATCTAAAATATTTTAACCCAGAATTGGAAATTCAGGGACAAAAAGAACAAAAATGGAGCAATTGCTGAAGGAAAGACCATCTAGAGACTGATAGTCCCACTGTATTATCCATTCTATCCAAAGACTTCAAACCCCAACATCTTGACTGATGCCAAGATATGCTTGCAGACAGGAGCCAGGCACGTCTGTTCTCTGAGAGGCTCTACCAGCACCTGAATAACACAGTTGCAGATACTCACAGCCAACTATTGGATTGAGCCTGGCGACCCAAATGGAAGATTCAGGGGAAGGGCTGAAGGAGCTGAGGGGATTGCAACTCCATAAGAACAACAACAATATCAACTGGACATCTCAGAGTTCCCAGAGACTAAACCACTAACCAGAGAGGATACATGGGCTGGTCCATGGCTTCAGCTACATATGTAGCAGAGGACTGCTTAATCTGGTATCAGTGGGAAGAGAGGAGCTTGATCCTGGGAGGATAGATGCCTCAGAGAAGAGGTATGTTCAAGGGGTGAGGCCAGAATGGATGAGTGGGGAACTACCTTCTTAGAGGCAAAAGGGAGAGGGACAGGGAGGGAGATTCATGGAGGGGAGACAGGGAAAGGGGATAACATTTGAAATGTCAACAAACAAAATGATTAATAACAGAAAAAAGAAAGAAAGAGAAGAGAAGAGAAAAATTTTCACTATGCATAGGTAGATAAAGGTGCTCCCAAAGGCTGTGGACTTTTAAAAGGAAATCCAAAGGTCAATTTGGTATATTCAGCTATGAATTGCTAGTCAGGGATCCTCCAAAACTCCCCAAAGAATATAGGCTATTGCCATTGCCCTTCAGTCTTCCACTAGAAATACATGGTAAGAAACTATCACTGAAGTCACAACATACTTCAGATAAAGGACAGAGAAAGACCAAACTGTAACTGAGCTGGAAGTTTCATACCTGTTTTCTTACATTTGTGGTTGAAGTGTTCTCTAGAGGCTGCTGTTGAAAACAGATCATCAGCCATTTTACCCAACAGTTGGCCTTTCATGTTACAACATCAATCTTCTAAGCAATATATACTCACTGCTAAAATGATGCTGAGTCTGTGTGGGTAACCAACCACATTCTGATTGGATGTGAGTCCCTTTCTATTGTGAGTAATTATAATACTGTAAATTTGGTCAAATATTATGGCTAAGGAATTTTTCAGTTCCTATTGTGAAATGTTTTATTGATTATTTGCCTAACGGATTGTTGTCAAGCTGCCTTCTATATACTTTTATTTGTATGATTAAAATAGAACAGCATAGTTAATGCTGCTCTAAGCCTGAACCATTGAAAATTCTTTTGGTAATTAGAGCTAGTTAATACAGATACTCAAGATTAATCAAAACTCTAAGAGTAAGTGACTATTGAGTGTTTAGCCCTAAAATAAAAAATCTAAATCATTCCTCTAAGGCCAGGAACATCTAGGATGACAGAGAGGAATGAATATAGAGGATGCAGAGAATCTCTAGAAACATCTACCATCTAGATATTACATTACCATTTCAACCATTAACACGAAACAGTTGTGGCTAGTGTCATGACACCTACACACACGCACACACACACCTGAGCGTCGGCGTACACTTTCAATGTTTCATTTTCAGGGAAGAAAAACAATGTTCTTTTAAGGTTTTACCTCTATGTTCTCCAAATAGAGCACTATTGAAATCAGAGAGTACTCAAAAGACAACGATTTAACTTCTAATTAACACTGGGGGATAGCACAACAGTCACATGCTAATTAATTTTCTGTTAGGCTTAATGTCCTTTCTCTGTCTTTTTAAACAAACATGTTAATGTTAATGTAAGGTAATATGTTTGTAAGATGAATTGGAAAGCAATTAAAATGTGTCTGTCAACTATTAGGAATTTCTAAAAGTGGGCATAATTGAACTATAGTAAAGCACTGAAAAAATTCACATACAGACATGCATAGAAATACTTCTGATTTTTTATTAATAAAAAGCATTATAAAAAGAATAAAAAAGAAGTAAGCAAGAAATTCAACTTATGTATGCCTTCCTTGTAAAGCCTGAATTTTAGAACCAGAGAGAAAATCTGACATAGAAAGAAATTAGGTCAATGTGGCTCCCACTTCAGTTTGGTTGTTTGGAGGGTATTTTCATCAAATCCTTTGAGGGGTGCATCCCTAGACATGGGTTAGAAGCACCTCAAAGTTGAGAGTGATAAAACCAAGATGTCTGCTTGCTAGAAGAATGTTATTTCCCCTGGGGATGGATGGTGGATTTGCCTAGAGATAAGCTGGGGCTTGGGAGGATGCCAGAGATTGAGTAGTTCCATTATGTACTCCTTGCAGATTGCTCAGTATTTTATTATTGTGGTCCAATGTCTGTCAAGTATGCTATTACTTCCATCACTGCTTCCTCTCTCTTCTGAGGGCAGTGAGGTTCTCCTGTTTAAGTTTCTCTCTACCACAAATAAAAACTATCAAACGGATTTTAAAACCTCTGTGGTCAAACCTTTTTCAAATGCTTCCACTATCAGTCTGTCTTTAGATACAATTTGTCTGGTTATTTATTTATTGCTTTCATGCATTATTCTACTTGGCCTCCAACATTTTTAAATGACCTAAATATTTTAATGTCATTAAAGCTGGCTGGAGAGCTTACAAAAATGGAAATATAAATATTCTTGCAAATATTCTTCTTGCACAAAACACTCCCTTTGGTGATAAGGTTGAAATGTGAAAATACAACAATTATGATGTTTTACTTGCAAAATAATTTGTCTCCTCAGTAAACATTAGCAGTGCATATGGTTTAATAAGGAGAAATATAAAAACACAAACAACTGAGAAATGATAACATGCACCCAGTAATGTACATCACACAAGGAACAGTGGCTGCATTGCTTTATATTAACTAGTTTCCTTTTTTAAAAAAAAAACTGAGCATTTCATTAAGAAAGGTCAAATTAATGCCTCAAAAATGAGTACGTTATGTTTTGAATAACATATTTAGCATAAAAACTAAGTCAAAATGAATTTTTTTTGATTATACCTAGTTTTAAAATGTCAAGCTGTATGATAAAATGTAGTTAACTAGAAGTTTTAAAGACTTTTATGATCTGAATAACTGCTATTTCACTGCACTAGTATTTGATTCAGTTTCCCAATTTTGTCCTCCAATTTGAGCATATATTAAATAGATACAGTAATATTTGTAACACTGTGGTTGTGAGAGTACTATAAATAATAAATGATAAGGCATGAGTAAATTATCAATTATATGTTCAATTTATGCAGGTAATAAATTGTGGATGTAACAATAATAACAAAGCATATATTTCATTTAAATATATCCATATATATTTAATTCCAAGTTACAATTACCCAAAGTTAACAATATAGATACTAGAAAGTAACAATTTATTAAAACTTAGTAAGTAAGGAAATTTCCCTGAAATATATCTCAGATTCTGATAAACAACCATGAACAGCAATCGGAATTTTATAATCAATGTCTAAGTTGAGTATGGTGTTTCATTCCTGATTCTTACGTTGTTCTGTCTTTGGTTATCTCTTCAAGAAAGGACATGTCCAGCAGTTAAGAACATAGATATCTATAACCACACTGTGCTGGTTCTAACATTCATCCTCAAATTGCTGTGCAGCCTGAAAAGAAACATCTAGTATCTCGATTGAATAGGATTTCTGAAAGTATAAAACCAAATAAAAAAAAGTAAATATGTAGAATATCATCTGCCATAAAGTAAGACACTAATTCATATTTCCTATGAAATAAAAAATGGTGCATACTAATAACCCAAGAGATTGAAGTAGATGGACTGAGTTTTATAATCCCAATTACAACTCTATAGTGAGACTTGAAGTGAACAAATGAGAAATTAAGTTATATAAATTTAGAATTTCCTCCAACTTTGATATTCTATAGTCACATGATTTTTATTAAGATCTTAATCTTTTGCAGTTTTACTTTTTTTTTTTTGAAATTATTTTCCATGTCATTCTCTCTTGCCATTATTTTCTTGAAACTGAAATAGAACTATTAGGGACGATTTTTCTCTGTATTCCTCATACATGAATTACAGTCTGAGGCATGTATATACATGCTGTATCTTTAATTTGTTGTGACTTAGATACAGTCAGAATAGTGTTTAAAACATAAATTCTATGAGCATCAAATTTAAATATACCAGGCTGAGACAATAGAACACTATTTTTTTTTCTCTCTGTGGCTTCTAATGAAGTAATGTGGAGTTGAGGAAAAGAAAACCAGATGCATTAAAATATCTTTTTTATTTTGTTATGTTCCCATGGATCTTCACTGTTATCCAACTTGATTTTGACCATTTTCCTTTTCTCATCTTAGCAAACTAACTATCGAACTTAAGTTGGAGTTTTGTATAGACTGAGAATAGAGACTATCTCAAACAAATCTAGAGACCTGTGTGAATATAAGACAAAGGATTGTTGTTGGGGAAAGTTATCAGCATGTGGATAATGTTCAACTCATACAAATTCATACTTATAAATAAGTTTCAGCATCAAGATAGTACTACCCTATTCTCCATCCCTGTTCATAATTTTGGTCCAGCCTCATGAGTCATTCTGTCATCAAACTTACTTGCACATCCTTGGTGACCCATTTCTTATTTTCTGTTCAAATGCATTTTGACATATATCAAATTATATCACTCATTATACCCAGAAGAAAGGTGCTGACACAAACCAGTATGTAAGTTTTCAAAAAACAAAAAACAAACAAAATACGGCCAAAGTTCCAAAAATTCTGCCATAGAATACACTGCTATATGTATATGCCTCTAACTGCAGTGTCAGTATGCCTATGTATATGCCTCTAACTGTAGTAGCAGTGTGCTGTTTTTTATTCCTGTGCCATCTTACCTACATAAACTATATAGAACCATAAAAATATAAAATATTTAAAGGTCCATATTGATTTTGTATACATATTTCTAACCTCTCCTGAGAATTCTACTGATCTAATAGTAAAAGAAGCTTTAGATCAATAAGCCC